>MU732256.1:0-13254 GCA_026770625.1 Nicotiana glauca
CAAATTTACCAACACATCTCTATCAATCATGAACGCTAATCTTACCATAAATCTCTCCCGAGTAATCACAGTAATATACTAATTTTACTCTCCCGAGATACACTAGCTTACTTTATTTAGCACAATTCACTTTAGATTACACCCAAGGCTTCGTTATCCTTAATCCCGCCTTTAAACCCGCAATTATAGATTCCTCTTATAATCTAAGAGTGGTGTTGTTCAACAATAACCTAAATATGCACTATTTTCCAAGTTATGCATACTAAATAGACACAGCTAATTGAGGATCCTGTCAATTAACTACAACAAATACGAAGTTGAACAAATAGAGATTAAACTAGCAATTTGTATTTACATAAACAAGAAGTTCATCACCCATTAGGTTCCATCAAAACCTTAGACAAGGAATTTAGCTACTCATGGCTATGGGTAAACAAACTAAGATAAGATTCATCATAAACTAGCAATAAAAATCTAAGAAAAGAAGAAAGATATTTTGGGTGATCTCTCACAATGGTTTTTCTTGCTAAGAAACTCTAAAAATCAATACATGCCTCTTTTGGGCGAAGTCTAATGTTTTAAATAGGGTTTAGGTCTAAAAATCCCGTATTTGACACTTTGACCCCTGAACTTTCTGCGCCTGCCGCGGTTCTGCCGCGGTCGCGGTAGAACCGCGACCAATCAACCTCTCTGAATCTCTAAAGTTCTGAAGCTGCCTTCCACCGCGGTCATGGTAGAACCGCGGCCAAACCACCTTTCTGAATCCTGAGGGCTGGCATGGCGTAGCTTCATTGGAAATTTACACATTTGGCCTCTTTTCTCCAATTTTGACTCCAAAACTGCTCCTTAGCTTTCCTTATACATATATCACCTGCAAATCATGAAAAGCACTAATAAGAGCATTTTGTTATCACTTTTAGCATTAAAACTACACAAGAAGGTGATTATTTAAGGTGTGATTATAGTCAGATTCACATATTATCAAGCAGCTCAAGATCCAGCATGGATAGAAGCTACGAAAGCAGAAATTAAAGTTTTGCAAGAAAACAATACCTGGGAAGTAGTAAATCTACCAGAAGGAAAACATCCAATTGGATGCAAGTGGATATACAAAGTCAAATATAAAGTAACAGGTGAAGTAGAAAGACTTAAGGCAAGACTAGTAGCAAAAGGCTATAGTCAACAAGAAGGAATAGACTATCAAGAGACCTTTTCAGCTGTAATCAAAATGGTCATAGTGAGATCAGTCTTATCTATTGCAGCTGCAAGAAGTTGGCACATTCATCAAATGGATGTCTATAATGCATTCCTACAGGGAGATCTCACAGATGAGATTTATATGACATTACCACAGAGATTTCAAAGTCAGGGGGAGAACAAAGTGTGTAGACTCATAAAATCCCTGTATGGTTTAAAACAGGCACCAAGACAATGGAATGCAAAATTAACAGAAGCTTTGATAAGGTTTCAATTTGTACAGAGTAAATATGACCATTCTCTATTCATTAAGAAAATAGAAAAAGGTACTACAGTGGTACTCATCTATGTTGATGATATGCTAATAACAGGTGACAACTTAGAACTCATACAAGATACCAAAACCGCCCTACAAAATGCCTTCAAGATTAAGGACTTGGGTGAACTAAAGTATTTCCTAGGAATTGAGTTTGCAAGGTCAGAAAAAGGAATATCAATGCATCAAAGGAAATATGCATTAGAATTAATATCTGAACTTGGCCTTTCAGCAGCAAAACCAATAGGAACACCTATGGACTGTAATACAAAGCTCACAACCAAGGAATATGATGACCATCTATCAACTATCTCAAGTACTAAGGATGAAGTCATATCTGACATAAGTTCATATCAAAGACTTATTGGAAAGCTTTTATATCTCACAGTCACAAGGCCAGATATTGCTTACAGTGTGCAGAATTTAAGTCAATTTCTACAACAATCAAAGAGATCTCATATGGAAGCTGCACACAAAATAGTTAAATATGTTAAAAATGAGCCTGGCCTAGGAGTACTCTTGTCAGGTAAACCACAGAATAATGTCACAGCCTTCTATGATGCTGACTGGGCAGCATGTCCACAAACAAGGAGATCAGTCACTGGCTTCCTGGTAAAGATTGGAGATTCAATTGTGTCATGAAAATCAAAGAAACAAACTACAATTTCAAGGAGTTCTGCTGAATCTGAATATAGAAGCATGGCCTCAGCAGTAGCAGAACTGACATGGATATTAGGAATGCTTAAAGAAATTGGATTCAAAGTTCAACTTCCTGTAACTATATACAGTGACAACAAAGCTGCAATTCAAATTGCAGCTAATCCAGTCTTCCACGAAAGAACAAAACACATTGAAATAGATTGTCATTTCATAAGAGAAAAAATACAACAAGGCCTAGTAAAGACAGAATACATACTTACTACTGAACAACCAGCTGACATATTTACCAAAGGGTTAAACAAAACTCAACACATGTACCTAAGGTTCAAGCTATGATTACTTAATATTTTTACACCACCTAGATTGAGGGGGAGTATTGAATACAATAAGAGAAATGAGAAGCAGTGTTAAAAACAAACTCGGCTTAGCATTTCCGTAAAGTAGTTTAAGTTAGTTATAGGTTAGTTAAGGTAGTTAAGTTAGTTGAAGTTGTTAGACTAGCGGGAATATCAGTTCTTGTATAACTGAAAATTATAGCTAGTAGTTGGTAGAATCTTGTTCTATATATACACAGTTGTAATACAATCTACACACAAGAAATAAAAATACAACTCTCAATCTAATTGAGTTCATCTTTCTCTCCTTCTCTTCTTCTCCTTCTTCAGTTTCTCTTCTTGTTTCCTCTTCTGCTTGTTCTTCATTTGTTTCTGCAGATCTTCTTCGTCCTTCTTAAATTGATATCGTGTGATCCATGTATGAATTTCTACACAAATAATTGAGAAAACATCAAAAGCTATGCATACCTGAGCGCGAAGAAGTCATCGGAAAGAAATCAAAAAATATGACTTTGATATTTCTAAAAGATCACGGAAGAATAAGAATTCTTAGTACTAATAAGAATTCTTGTCTTAGTTATCAAATTCATTCAATATTTGTTAATTCGATGAAATTATAATAATGATTATTTCTAGTTTAATTCTTTCATAAAAAATAAATGGAGCACGTTATTTCTTAAAGATAGCAATAGTATTACATGAAATAAAAATGTAAAACTCAAATTTATTTTTTATGTAATGCATTTGAAATATCCAGATTAGAAATCCTTCCTTATATGACTAATTTAGTACTTCATAATCATTTTTTAATACGAAATTTCACATAATTTACGATTGTATTAGTAAACTTCAATTATAAAAAATTAATTCTAAAACTGAAATACCTTCAATAAATAAATGAAGCAAGCAAGCCTGCCCTACTCTCCCATGAAACCTACAGCCATGTCAACAAAAGGGTATGTTGAAAAAGTCATATCATTCATTGAATAATAAGTTCAGAAACAGAAGCATGACGTCCAAACATTAACAGAATAGATTAAGCAAGAACCCTCCATCTAAAAGTATTAGCACTCTAAATTCTTGTCTTACAGCTGTATGGGTCGAAATCTGACCAGACGAGAATACCCATGAAGAGTAACGGCAAAAAGTTACTTGGGCCGAAATCGTATCCATACAATGCTATAACGGCACACACCTCAGTCATGGTCAAGGTTGTGTATTCAGAATGCTTTAACGGCAAAGTGGATGTTACGGAATTTCAGAGGATCAACCAGTAATACAGGTAATATGGCTAATGGCCGTTGTGTAAATGAGAATACCTAGTATATAAACTAAATGAGAGGAAGAAGAGAGGAGACTTTTTCTTCCTCTCTTAACACAGAAGAACAGGAGAATCTTTCTCAAGAAAACCAAGAGAAGGTTTAGAACTTGGCTTCTGATCTTTGTAATCATCATTACGGAATCAATAAAGATAGATCTCGTTGTTGTTAATGGTGCCTCTTCTTTTTCTTCTTTCTTTCACATTACAGAATAGTAGCATCAAGAATGTAAGCCTGTCACATATATTTGATATCTTTTATAATCTTACATAGCTCATGAGCTTAACTGTATCCTATTTTTCCTACTTAATATTCTTAGATTTAGAGTTAATTATCCTTCGCTAAGATTTATCCCCTATTTCCTTATTAATTCGTTTTAAGAAAAAAGTTTAACATTTTTTTGGTAAAACAACACTACGGGATTCGATTATTGCTATGATTAAATTTTATGTTCCGCTATGCTTTCTTGTTCTTATTTTTTGCCTCAGATCTAGGGCAAATTATCTTTGACAATGATTTACCTCAAATCTTCCTATTTAATTAGTTTATAAAAAGGCTTAACACTTTTTTAGTAAAAAATTTAGCGCCATCTGTAGGGATTTTCTAGCCAAAGCCTTAGTTCCCTCTAGATCCAAGCATGGTCTTAGCTCTATCTCCCATTCGGTGAAGTTTCACCCTTTCATTACGAATGCCGACTTGCGAAACCGGTCGGTAAACCCCCAAAACCGCCAAACCAACCAAGGGTAAATCCTTACACGAAACTGGATTTACGCTCGATTTACACACGAAAATTGCGCTGCACCATAGCAACCTGAGGCCTTGTGAACATGAGCCATCATAGGAGGACTGCAACTACGCGTACCAAACACGTCCGCAATTGCATTTTCAGGTTAGTACCCAATGCCTCTTACATCCTGCACATATCACCTCCCCTTCTACTATATGAGACAATGCTTATTGTTTAATTTACTGACTAAGATACTCCTCGTCTGCATGTTTGTGGTATGACTTACATTTCTGCCATCTTTACATTCCTGGGACTAACGAGCCGGGACTCGAACTTGAGAGCCTAATGGGCGAAGTGGATCGTCCACCCATGAAATGCCAAAGCTCAACCAGTTACGAGGCTGAGCGTAAAGCCGAAGCCAACACCAAGCCATAAACTAGTATCTGAATACAGAACAAGGTGAGCCACCCTGCGACTCGATCCCTAGTTCATTGCTGAATGAGGGAACTCCCCAGGTCCAAAGAGCGTAGAGGACGAGGGAAACGTGGCCAATCCCCCCAATTCATCAGCTAAACAGCCAACCAAGGTAACAAAATATTCCATGTACTTCTAACCCACAATTCCTTTTTTTAAAAGAGAGAAAAGTGGAATAAAGAATAGGGACGTCCTCCCAAATTCGCAAACAAAGGCTAGCCGACATACATGCTCTAAATTCCACCCTACGACGAACGGCAAATCGGGCAAACCCTCCACACCGTACCATATTACAAATAACAGAAATGGCTCAGAACAAGCCGATATCATTAAGAAACAATCTCCATAGCCTGGGACTAGACGGTGAGCCCATGGAACGCACAGTCTCTCCAATTATGAATACGAAAAGCTTGTATGTATGCTCGCCATGGCAATCCTACGCCAATTCAGCCGACTAAATATTACGAATCACGTCCTAACTTTCTTCTAACTAATCAAGACCCAGGATGCCCAAAAGCCCAAACAATAAGTTCATTGCATGTCCCGTCCCGTCCCGTCCCGTCCACGGTCTCTCCAAGTCGAGCAATGAAGGAACTAGATAGACTGGGACTCACCCCGACGCATACATAAACTATACAGCAACGCATGATATTCTCCAATGAAAGCAAGATTAGATGAACTAGGACTCACCCCGATGCATGCATAAACGATGCGACAATAAGTAAACTCCCCGAAAAAATCAAGGAAGCATGCAACATTCTTACCATCCTTACGGCCCCCGGACATCTCCAAGCAAAAGGAAAGTTCGACCTCGATTGAAACCACAACGGGTTATAATTCGACCTCACTCAAATTAACACCCTTATAGCCATTGGCCATCGCCCAGCGAAAGTAAAGTTTGACCTCGCTCGAACCCACAACGGTTTACAATTCGACCTCGCTCGAATTTACACCTTTACGTCCTTCGGCCATCACCAAGCGAAAGGAAAATTCGACCTCGCTCGAATTAACCAGTCAAAGTCCGACATCGCTAGAACTCTTAACGGGTTACAACTTGACCTCGCTCGAATTTACACCCTAACGGGCCCCGGCCATCGCCAAGCAAAAATAAAATTCGATCTCGCTCGAATTTACACCCTAACGACCCCTGGCCATTGCCAAGAAAAAGTAAAATTCAATTTCCTTCGAATCAAAGAGTGAAAGTTCAACCTTGCTCGAACTCATAATAGGTTACAACTCAACCCCGCTCGAATTTATACCTTTACGGCCCCCGGCCATTGCCAAAAATTCGACATTCATTCAAGATAATAAAGCTCAACCTCGCTCGAACTAACAAAAGTAAGGTTCGACCCCGTTCGAACTAACAAGATGATATTCGACCTCGCTCCAATCAGTAAGCTAAATTTGACCTCATTCGAATTCCCAACTAAAAATCAAGGACTCATCACAGGAAAATCTGAAGATCTATTACAAGAAATGGATGAGAATGAGAGTATGAGATATGAAACCAAAGGCAAACCAACTATTTTATTCATATATATATACATACACGACAGCGTCTTACAAAAGGCTGAAAGCATGCCCCCGTAGAAAGAAAAACGCAACAACAAAAGAAACAAAAAAAAGCTAAGTACAAAAAGCTACAAAAACTTCACTCGGCCTCATCTCTACCACTGTCCTCGTCAGCATTGTCATGATCTGAAGAGAGCCCATCTTCAATCTCAGCACCCCCACCGGCCTCCGATGTCGCAAGGTCATAATCGCAAGCAAGACGAGTATCGTCTGCCTTAATCTGAGCATCTTCAAAAGTGGCCTCAGGAATATTCCCCGCCGCCCACAAACCCTTATATATATCTCGTGGGCCTCAGCATGGACCCATAGCTCGTACAAATAGCGGGGGACAGCAACAGAGGCAGATTCCTGGGGGGGGGGGCTTGAGCCAACAGTTGCGCCTTATCAGCCTCGAGAGCCACAACTTGGTCTCCCACGTTTGAGGTATCCCGCTCGAGCTCACTGATCTGCTCATCGAGATTTGCCTCTCTCAGTGCGGCCTTCGCCCTCTCGGCTTCCCACGCAGACCTGAGGACGCAGATAGTGTCTTCCAGCGCCTTCGCCAAAGCTGCCACTCGGGTTCCCTCGGCCCTCTCCAACTCGGCCACCTTCCTTTCTAGCTCATCCATTTTCTCCGTCCACTCTGCACGTAGATCGACAACTCTAGTGGCATTCTACTCAAGCTCGGCTCGCAAGGATAACACCTTCACCTGAAGATCCTCACATTTCTCCGCAACCCCTTTGCCCATCTCGAGCTCCTCGTCTTTGGACCTAAGCAGCCCCTCAAGCTCACTACATCTGTTGTTAGACCGTATCAGATCCACGTCCTTCATCTCCAACTCCTCCTTGAGGGATTGAGTACTATTGCCCGCCCTAAGTTGCGCATGCATCTCACGACACCTGTTGCGATACCAGCGGTAGTGGCCATTTTCAGAAAAACATCGGCCCACGTCTCAGCCCGGCAAGCACTCCCGATCTCCAGCATGCAAGTCTAAGAAAAAAAGAGAGGAAGAATCAACGAAAGTAAATGGCACAAAATAAAAATAAAAATAGCGGAAGGAAACTCACCCTCAAGGCCATCCCAGCCAAGCCGCGCGACAAACCGAAATCACTGATCTCCCGAAGATATCTGCTTTCGGTGGTGGAACACAGAAGGTCAAATTGGGGTACCAAGTCCACCGTGTCCTCCAATAGGTTAAAATTTAATGGAATTTCGAGCACACGGGAAGGCCTTCCGCCCTCATATTGAGCCTCGTAAAACCTTCTAAGAACATCCTCATGTCCTCAGGATCGATATCAGAGTCAGATTCATATTCGTCTACCACTACGACTTTCAACCTTTCAGTAGCCGAAGAGGGGGTGTGGGCCTACCGAGACGTCGATAGACCGCTCGGAACAATCACGACGACCTATGAACTCTGTCCCTCTACCACGACGTCGATAGACCGCTCGGAACAATCACGACGACCTATGAACTCTGTCCCTCTACCACGACAGCTTCTTCCACGCCCGAAAGGTGTATCGCCTCCACACCCAGGCTAGCATCACCGCCAACTTTAGACACTGCCGAAACAGGGTCTCCCCTCGAGGATGTTTCAATCAAAGATGCCCCCTCTAACATTGCCCTCCGTCTCTTTGACGGGGCCTCTTCGCCACCACCCTGAGAAGGTTCGTCCGCCGAACCGACTGTGGAGATCGGAGTGTCCGACCAAAGAGCAACCCCCAAACGAACAGGCTCGGATGCGAACGCGGTCCACAGAACAACCAGACTTTGGACACCCTCATCCACAGTTACCCTTAGTAAGGACTAGGTAGAAGAAGCTGGCTGACGGAAATCAAGGACAGGAGCCCTCGCCCTTCTTGCTCCTCCTCCGACCTGCTAATGAGAGAAATTCCACCAAACAAAGATATAAGGTAAAGAAATAGATGAAGCAAAGAACAAAGCAACTAAGGCCGAAATAAGCCGACTCACCAGCGGAAGGTTTGGGCCCAAATCTCTCGTGGAAAGGCGCCCATTCACGAATCCCCATCGTGTGGGGCATAATCGAGCTCGCCCATTCGTGAATATTAGCAACTTGCATAGGAGGTACTCTCTCGGCTGTGAAAATAAAAAACACTCGACGAAATCACTAAAAGGAGATGACCAACAACCATTTTCAAAAAATATATAATATCATAAAAGGAAAGGAAGACCTACGGGAGAAATTCCATGCTTTAGGAAACCCCGCAGGGTTCGATACTATGTGCTCTATTCAGATGTTGAAGAAGTTCTCCCAGAAGCGGCGATTGGCCTTGTCATCCATCTTCACCACCAAACCCTTGGTTCCTAAGTGATGAAGGTGAATCATCGTGCCCCTATAAAAATGGGGGGTGAAGAGGTGAAGCATGTGTTGTAGAGAAATTCTTCGATCGGCCAGCTCCGCGTACTTGATGAGCATAGGGAAGAGCTTATATACGTACGTAGAGAGTTGAGCCGGACATACCTCGTAGAAGCGGTAGAAGTCCACCGCCAAGGAAGGAAGGGGAAGCGTGTATCCGATGACAAATAAATACGCGTAAAACGCGCAGTAGCCCGGCCGGTGTATATGCACTATGCCACGACCTGTCGGAACCAATTCAATGTGATCGGGAATCCCCCATTTGGATTTAAACACTGTGAGCGCCGAGGCATCCATCGTAGAAATGACAGGTTCAAACTCATCCTCAGCAGGGCTTTTGGAGCCAGTCCTTGCCTTCCCTGGGCGGGGGACCACTTCATCCACCATCAGAAAACTTTCATCCTCCACCATAATCACTTCCTCTTCGAGTGTAGGTATGTTGTTTTCCGGCACCGGGGCACCAACATTTCTATCAGGGTTGGAGGATGCACTGGCCATCTCTTCTTTGATTGTGAAAATCGGGAATGATAAGGGAAAAAGGTAGCTTGCCACAGGAATTTTTAACACAAAGGGAAATGTGAGAAACTGAAGGAGAAGAAGAAAAGCTGCAAAAATCTCTCTTGAGCGATTGGGAAGCACAACATTCAAATGTGAGATTTTCCCCTATTTATAGGGATACAAATACCCTGAGCGGGAAAACCAAACCCCGCTATTTTTAAAACGGAAAGGGCATGGAAAACGACGCAGTACATAGAAAATGTGCGCCATAATGACGCATGAGGAGTTTTAATGACATTCTGAACTGACATGACGATCTGATGCAGCTCTCAAAATGTCACGTTGCTAGCTCGCCACGAGGTACTCGCCTCCCGCACAAAGTGCTTAGATTTCTCACAGAGTCCGCCAATCGAGCTAGCCCAAAGACGACCCCATTAAGAGGAGGGACTAACTGTATGGGTCGAAATCTGACCAGACGAGAATCCGCGTGAAGAGAAACGGCAAAAGTCACTTGGGCCGAAGTCGTATCCATACAACGCTATAACTACACGTACCTCAGCCATGGTCGAGGTCGTATATTCAGAATGCTTGAACAACGAAGTGGATGTTACAGCATTTCAGAGGATCAACCAGTAATACAGTCAAATGACTTAGGTAATATGGTTAGTGACCGTTGTGTAAATGAGAATACCTAGTATATAAATTAAGTGAGAGGAAGAAGAGAGGGGACTTTTCTTCCTCTCTTAACACTGAAGAACGGGAGAATCTTTCTCAAGAAAACCAAGAGAAAGTTTAGAACTTGGCTGCTGATCTTTGTAATCATCATTATGGAATCAATAAAGATAGATCTCGTTATCATTAATGGTGCATCTTCTTTTTCTTCATTCTTTCACATTACGGAGTAGTAACATCAAGAATGTAAGTCTATCACATATATTTGATAATAATCTTAAATAGCTCATGAGCTTAACTATATCATATTTTTCGCACTTAATATTCTTGGATCTAGAGTTAATTATCTCTGGCTAGGATTTATCCCCTTTTTCCTTATTAATTCGTTTTAAGAAGAGGTTTAACACTTTTTTGATAAAACAACATTATGGGATTCAATTACTGCTACGATTAAATTTTATGTTCCGCTATCTAGCTTATTCTTATCTTCTGCCTCAGATCTAGTGCGAATTATCTTTGACTAGGATTTACCTCAAATCTTCCTATTTAATTAGTTTATAAAAAAACTTAAACACTTTTTTAGTCAAACAACCGCAGTTTAATAGTGTTCATCACATCAACTCTACTTTTTTTACTATAAATTATCATGGGAACACCATGACCAAAGAAAACTGGAAAGTACATTTTGTTCAAGTCCCCAATAGGACTTTTTGATTAAATAAAAAGATATTCATTGTTCCAACTGTCCAAAATATCTGCCAGATATCGTGACCAACATATTAAGCATAATAAACTCATCATAGAGATTGGACTTCTCCGCTCTCAAGCTTGCACATTTTCGAAGTAATGACCGTAGGGCTGCACATGTATCGATGTTCATAAAAACCCGAAAAACCGAACCAAACTGAAAACCAAATCAAATCGACTAAAAAAATCGATACTTTTTGGTTTGGTTTGATTTTGGTTTTGAATTTTAAAAATCGATCAAATTTGGTTTGGTTTTGATTTTAATCAAAAAAAACCGAACCAAATCGACTATAGGAGTAGCTATTTCAAATTTATTATTACACCTATATATATGTATATTGTTATACAAAGTTTCAAAAAAATTATGGTAAATGTCAATAGTTTGCACTTTTAAATATAGTTCTTTACCTTTACATTATAGTTTGATTGATAGTTTTCTTTTGTTTAGTGTAAGAATCCATTTCGTGTTAAAAATAACATATTTTTAATTGAGTCCTTAAATTATTCATCACTATTTGATTCAATTATCATCAATATATCTTGGTAAATAATAAATTTCTCAAATGGCAATTTATTTGATAGTGTTACATTGAAAATGTGATCGTTGGAATATGTGTTTGGTAGTATATGTCTTACATTTAAGAAAAAACCGACAAATAACCAAAAAAACCGAAAAATCGACAAACCGAATCGAGAAAAACCGACTTACTTGATTTGGTTTCTTTTTGGGAAAAAACCGATCCAAACCGAACCATGAACACCCCTGTGTATCGGTATTGACATGAGTATCAACCGTGGCGCACAGAGCAAACAGCCATAAGCAGTCATCCGTTGAAAGAGCGCTCATGCTTTGCACAGTTGTAATTAGCTTCCTTAACATTGAAACTCGACCTGCAGCATCTATTCGTAAGATAACAGACAAGGTAGGGCTGTTTCCAAATCTTCTGGTAGGAGATGACTTTGGTATGGAATTTCCTAGGTCAGGATCATCACCAGCATCAGATAGGCAAGACTCGTCTTATCCTGACATCAAACCATCAAACTTATCCAAAACAATGTTTTCAGGAAGCTGATCTGAAGAGTTTTCTTGATCAACAAAGGTTGCAGAACGCAGCTGAGTAGAAGTTCCACCATTAGCTTCCAAACGTGATAAAGCCTGAAAAGAACCACAAGTTCATAAAAAAACATATGTAAACCGTTCAGGAACACTACCTGCTCAAGAACTCCATAAAAATAAAGTAATCTCAAAATTCGGGTCATGCCAATAATGCCACAAATCACATCCATCATGCAACTTTAAGTTATGATCACATTTTTAGGGGTAAAGGAGCAGAGCTCGTAATAGGATAGTTTGATGTTTGGACGACTCAAACAACTATTGCATTTCCATTTCTAAAAAACCTTCAACGCGAATATGAAAGAAATACCTGTCTTAGCTCTGAAAAATCAGCAAGGAATGCTTCCTCCCACTCCTTGAGCGGCAACAATTGCTCTAGACAGCTTGCAATATCAGGAATTTGGGGCATGTAAGACGTCTGTTCTTTGTTTAGTTTATTACCGTCAACCTTTGCAACCTTCACTTTTGGCAACTGTAATGCTTCCCACCTAGGACAAATTCAGCATCCATATCATTTTAGCGCCAGCTTAATGTCATGGCCAGCCAAACAGGTTACAGAAAATGACAAAATTCTTAAATACAATGTCTAACTAACTCGTAAATATATCCACCAAGTTTCAGGACGTGTTTAACATTTAGTTAACAAATGCTCTCATGAGCTTTAACTCGAGTTAGACCTTCAACCTGCATGGGCATAAGTGTACAATACATTAGGTACGTTACTGGTGACCAAGAGTTTAAGACTGAAAATTGGGGGGCGACAATAAGAGTACTATACCTTTTTGCCCACAACCACAAATTTCAGACATGTCATGAAAGATGCGTAGCCTCCCCCTGTGGCAGAGGAAAGCATGCATGGTTAATTTGGCAGCAGGGCTGAAAGCTCCGGAGAAGAGTACCAACTGGTCATAGGCATCAATGTTATTTTTGGTTGGGCTAGCAAGATGAGCAGGAGTGTTGATGCCTATTTTGCTTGTTCCGTTAGAAAATGAGAAGGCATGGAATTTAAAGTAGAGGCTTTATTGGCTTCAGCATTTGCTTTTACAAGCCCCAGAAATTGAACATACGAGAAACTACAAATCCTTTACTTCCATTTTTATTGAGAAATAAAAATCCTTTACATCCCTTGTGATCACGCCCAAGTATATCCTCTAAATAGGATTCTGCGGACGTTGCAAATAAAATCCAAGTATTACGCCCAGGGTCGAATCCACAGAGAGTCAACCTATCAACTGCTACCTTTAGACCCACTAAATTCTTTAG
>MU732258.1:13451-24592 GCA_026770625.1 Nicotiana glauca
AAGTTCGCGAGTTACAAAACAAAAACTTCAGCTCTAGAGCTGAACTTCAGGCCCGACTACTAAAATGCTGAAGTTTTGTGTGATTGCCTTTGCTACTTCAGCCCCGTGTGCCGAAGTTATGCGAAAAAGCGGGTACGCTTATAATTTTTTTTGTAAAGCGAGAATAGGTTAAAATGTGGCACAAAAAGCGGGTATAGATGCAATTGCCTCAGTATATTCCTAGGTTTTTTTTTTTTTTTTTTACTTTTAGCCCGTGCTAGAAAGGATATACATTTAATAATTAAAAAATATATAAAATTTATATAAAATATATATTGATAAAAAAATAAATATTTTTCAACTATTATTTTGAAAACGGTTATACATTATATTTTCTCTATATTCTCGCCTTGTGAAGTTACTTTCTCATTATTGAAATTGCTAAAACCAAAAATCACAAATATAACTTGAATCATAATTAAATAAAATTAAGTTCACAGAGATGGACTAAAAAAAGAATCTATTTCCATATGGGATATTTTAAAAGGTGGATCCTCATATCTAATTTTATTATCATTTTTTTTTTAGAGTTTATCCTTCTCTTTTCTACAACATTGACAACAATATACAGTGTTTTCCTTGGAATAAGTGTTGACGGTGGGGGTTGAGTGGGAGAATGTTCAATAAAGAAGAAGACACAAACGTGAACAACGTAAATGCTCCAAAATAATAGTTGTATAGGGTTAAATTTGAACATCAGCGTCTCTATGCCGATGGGTACGCCCAGTGAGTATACGTCAGTTAAAGTAAGGTACGACTTGGACGTAGGGAGACGCTATCTATTTTTGTACCTTTATGATTATTTCGAGGAAAGCTTCCTACTATATAAAAAGGACCTTCACATTGTAAAAGGGGCATTATTGTTATTCTCGAATAATACAACTCTCTGATTCTCTCCTACTCTCTATCTCTATCTCTAATGAATACTTTCTCTCGACTTCATATTATCGTTTTATACTATCAGATCTACAATAACAGCTTTATATTTCATCTTTAGGTCTTATTATATTTGATTACGATTTACCTTCATTTACTTTTAATTATTTTTAAGCTTACAAAGTATATTGATAACTTTTGAGCCAAACAATAATACTAGTAATTCCGAAAAAGATAGACAGAAAAAGAAGCAGCACAATAGTATATTCTATTTTTTTAGTTAAACGGATACTAATATTGATTACTTAATATTGTCCCCAATAGTATATTATGTTACCACTTATCATCACTTATGTTTCATTCTTTGATGATTAAACTAATTCAATTTTTCTGTTTATGTAAATCTTTTTTCGCTTATTCTAAATTTTGAACAAAAGAAATAATTTTAAAAAAAGACTTACCATGTCTGCAGTTTCCTGTCTCCTGCATATCCTTGTGCTTTCTCTTTCTGACAGGAAATTTTACATTTTCCCTATATTTCGGATTTGAAAAATCCCATTTTTAAGCATATTCTGAGCTACTTGTTCCCCATTTCTCTGCAATACACTCTCTTTCTATATCTGTATCTATTATTTCAATGATAGTTACCACAATCCTTAATTACAGACTTCTCTGAAGCTACCTGGAAGATACCACAAACAAGCATTTTGAGCTAAAATACAATTTAAGCTTCAATTCTGGATCTAAAGTTATAATCTTTTCTTGATTTAAAAGACCCCCATTTGAATTAAAGCTATAAAAATGGTGGGTTTAGTAGAATCTTGGTTTCTGTAATGGGGGTGGCATTTTGAGCTAAAATGCTATTTCAGCTTCAGTTCCGGATTTAAAGTTACAATCTTTTCTTGATTCAAAAGAACCCCATTTGAATTGAAGCTGTAATAATGGTGGGTTTAGTAGGATCTTGGTTTATCTGTAATGGGGGTGGCATTTTGAGCTAAAATGGTGTTTTAGCTTCAGTTCTGGATTTAAAGTTACAATCTTTTCTTAATTTAAAAGAACCCCATTTGAATTGTAGCTATAAAAATGGTGGGTTTGGTAGAATCTTGGTTTATCTGTAATGGGGGTGGCATTTTGAGCTAAACTGCTATTTCAGTCTCAATTCTGGATTTAAAGTTACAATCTATTTTTGAATTAAAAGAACCCTATTTGAATTGAAGCTGCAATGATGGTGCGTTTAGTAGAATCTTGGTTTCTGTAATGGAGGTGACATTTTGAGCTAAAATGCTATTTCAGTCTCAATTCTGGATTTAAAGTTACAATCTTTACTTGATTTAAAAGAATCCCATTTGAATTGAAGCTATAAAAATGGTGGGTTTAGTAGAATCTTGGTGTTTTTGTAATGGGGGTGGCAAGTCTGAGAAAATGAAAGGTACCATTTTTTCAAGCAAAGGTCCTGCTATGGCTCGTGTAGCTGCTACTGGTACTGGTTTCTTGATCCACCGGAATCTGCTGCTTACAACACATGTTATTCTTCCTTCTGTG
This sequence comes from Nicotiana glauca, assembly GCA_026770625.1. Classification (NCBI taxonomy): domain Eukaryota; kingdom Viridiplantae; phylum Streptophyta; class Magnoliopsida; order Solanales; family Solanaceae; genus Nicotiana; species Nicotiana glauca. The sequence goes on from MU732258.1 coordinate 15,909, forward strand.
GCTGCTGCTGAATCTGCTGAGATCCACCTCCAAAATGGTGTAGCTGCTTGCCTTTTTCCCCACAGGTCAGTTTTTATTCTAATTGATTTTAGTCTTGTATTGTAGTTTTTGCTTTATAAAGTGGTATACCTACATTGGATCCATATGGTTGACTCCTACTAGTGTGATATTGAAGCGTAGTAGTTATCTTTGTTCAGACACCAAAAGATGAAAGCTTTCTATGGTGTACGTTATGGCTTTTCCTCTTGTTGACTTTTATCTTTGTATTGTAGGTTTTGCTTTGTATAATGGAATAGATACATAAGATTCATATGGTTAAATCCAAATTGTTTGGGATTGAGATATTATTGTTGTTGTTTTTTAATTGTAGTTCTATCTTTGTTCAGATTCTAAAAGGGGAAAGCTTTCCTCTATTGTGCTTTGTAATTCCACCAAATGAATTGTTTTTAGTAAAATGTTTACTCTTAGTATAGGAATCTGTCAAAATCATCTTCACCATTGACAGACCTTCTCTTTATTTGGCATTGACATTTGACACCATTTCAAGCTCCAACCTGATACTGCTGTTAACTAAGTACCATTTCCCTACCCCGGGAAGGGAAAAAGAAAAGAACTTCTCGTCACTCTGAAGTCAAAAAAGGAGAAAGTAGGATGATGAATTAGTAATTTGGTTGTCTATTTCCCCGTAAAAGAAAAGCACACTACAGCTTCATGAAGAGTTAGTGTTGTTGAAGTGAGAGTGCTTCTGGAAATTGTTTTTTTTTTTTCAGAATGAGACAGAATTTTGCAGCATATCTGTGCATTCTAAAGGTACTTCATAATTTAGTCAATCGTATGGCTTGGAGCTGGATATCGGTTGATGTATCAGAAAATAAGTAAATTTAAAGATGACTACGAGGTAGATTCAAGATTGAAGTTTCTTCTCCATTTAACGAATAATGTATTTATTGGTTCAGATATGACGCTAATGTTTTTGACCTTATACTTGCACATAATATGTTCATTTGGTGAACGGCTTTTTGCTATGCTTGTACATAATCATATCTGGTCTTGAAAAATTGCTGGTCTTGAATTGAGGTTATCATGTGGGTTACGTACTCTGATCTATTGGAAGAGCATTTAAAACGACAAGAAAGACTGCCATGCATTGATATCACACTTGAACTTCAGAAAAGAATTAGAGATCTTTGGCATATGTTACAACTCAATTCCAGCACAGCGTCTGAATTGAATATCTCCACATTTTTACGATGAAAGGGCAAAAACAAAGACAAGACTTCAGTCGCTGCCCTGCCTGCTTTCTGTCTTTAAATATCCTCCGAATTCTTCATTCCATATAACACAAATGATGCATCAATGAATTGCTCCCTAGATGTTTTGGCTACTGTTCTGCACTTTTCTGCCTCATGTCATAAGGATTGTTTTAAGTCTTTAGGCATTATGAACTTTTGGCTGAGCAAGTTGAGACAAGTACGGCATCTGACTTACAACTGAATAGTGAGTAAAAAGATGATTAACAAATTCAATTATCATGAATTGTGAGTGGAAGGTTGATAGGTAGTTGTTAGTCTCTTAGTCTTACCAGTAATACTAGTACTATTTTTGTATTTTCTTATTCCTGGTTCTTTATTATTACATGTTGTATCATTTGCTCCTATTATATTGTTGTTACTACTGTTTGCTGCTTTATTCACTGCTCCTTGAGCCGAGGGTCTATCGGAAACAACCTCGGTAGAGGTAAGGTCTGCGTACACATTACCCTCCCCAGACCCACACCTGGGATTACACTGAGTTTGTTGTTATTGTTGTTTGTGAGTGGAAACCCTCTCTTCATCAAAATACGACGAGTCATGAGTGAGACAAGTCTCATGTTCTGCAATTCAACCAAAACATGCTATCATTGAGGGGAATTTTGGTTTTCCAAATTAACTTCAATGGTCAACCTGCATTCCTAGTAGAGGCTCAAAGGTTCTGTAGCCTGACTCAACTGTAAAAGTACCCTTATTGTCATTGTCCATCCTAGAGAATTTTTACCTTCATTGCCCCAGCTCCGCTCCTCCAATCTACTTAATTCATCCAGCTCCGATTCTTGATAGTTCTTCAAAGACTGATTTTACAGCAGCTTCCAGATCTGTACTGAGCAACAGTAGCGTCTGAAATCTGTAGTTGTATATGAATAAATCAAGATATGGTTCATGCAAGGGAATGTGAGAGTCCATCCAAATTTTGTCTTTTTGCCCATCACTTATCTTATTCTATGCAAACGGTTTGACATCTGTCCACAAGCCTCTTATATGATTCCACACTACACAGCTTTAAGGGTTTGCTCATTTAGTCCATACGCTTCAATGTTGCGTACTTGCATTTCTGTTCGTCTCTTCTATTTTGGGTGAGGGGAAACATTCAAAAAATCCCCTGCTATCTGGTACTAGATTTCCTTCTTATGATAGAGTGGGTGCTTCTTAACTCTATTTTGCGTCTGATAAGGGATTGCTTCTTAATGTTATACATATAGCCAATTTCATTGTTACTGTTCCGGCTGTTAAAATAGATCCGCTTGTCTAGGACTGGATCTTAGTACTAGTCCACAACGATCAAAGTCGAAGTGTGAGCCTATTAGTGAAGCAAATTAATGAAGCAACAACTGGTACCATAGAGAAGTTCACCTGTATATTTAATTTTCACCCTGGTCAGGTATTTTTTTTTCCTTTTTTGCAGGTTCTTTATTACCAGCTCTATACTGGATCTGACTATAGTGGGCCTTGATGTCATGGATGGAGACACAAATGCAAATGTGCAGCAACCTCACTACCTGAAAACTTGTTCCAAACCTAATCTGGGGCTGGGTAATGTCGTTTATCTGTTAGGTTATAGCGAGAAAAAGGAGTTGACAGTTGGCGAAGGAAAAGTGGTAATAGCCACTGACAATCTTATAAAGCTGTCAACTGATGGAATAACTTGGAGGCCGGGTTCTGCTGGTTTTGATGTTCATGGCAATCTGGCATTTATGGTATGTGATCCCATGAAGCTAGCAACATCACCTAACTCAAAATCCTCGTCAACTTCACCGTCCCCTTTATCATCATGGAAAGACTGTCCTATGCAATTTGGCATACCGTTACCTATCATATGCGACTGGTTGAACCAACACTGGGAAGGAAGCCTTGATGACCTCAACAAACCCAAGTTACCGCTAATTCGGCTGATGTCTTCTGGTCAAAAGAGTGAGCATTCTTGTGCCTCCTTCACGATGCGACGTGTTTTTAAGTCAACTGAAGCTGAAAATGAAGGGACACCATCATCTTCGAACCGAATGTCGAGACCTAGAGAGGATCCGGGACTTACTAATTTGGAAGAGGAAGCAGTAACTCCTGATCCGCATGCTATTATCACTCATGTCCAGGGAATTCCAACTCCTGAAATTTTTGAGTCGCGAAAGTTAACTTTAACACCAGCTAGGAAGAAGGAAAGTAGTTCTCAAATCCAGCTTTTGGATATTAATTTTCCACCAAGGATTATTAAAACTGCTGAGTCACCACAGCCTGTCCGTAAGATCTTATCCAATGCTGATGATAATTTTATCAATAAAGCGAGAGAAGAAAAATCTAGTGACGCTGAGGTTTCCTCGACTGGATCTGTTAATGGGGCCCAAAGTGAGGTTCAATCAGGTTCCTCTCTCATAGAAGTATTGGAAGCTCAAAATGAATACAGTAGCGATGGAGAGACGACAATGTACTCTGCAGAAACTGCTGAAAGCCGAAACTATCCAAGTCCTAAAGGGGGAAAGTTTCAGCAAGTAGGCAGAAGCCAAAGTTGTGTTAACTACAATAGATGGAAGCCGGCTTCAAAAGATTCAGCAGCTCGTAGGGCAACGCAAGAACAGAAGAGGAGCACTATGCAAGGAAGAAAGGTCTATTCACAAGGGGCAACTTCTCAAAGGAGTAACGATTATTACAGCCCGACAGTAGCTTCAATCATGAAGAAACGGAATAACTTGGAGCTGCAAACCAAACCCCGTCTAAGTGCAGGAAATTCATCGCCAAGATGGAATTTCTGATTGATAAATTCTGAAAAAAAAAAATCATTCTTTTTATCAAGCTCTCCTTTTTTTTGGGCTTATATACAGGTTATATTGGTGATTTACTGGGACTTCAAATGTCATTCACCAGTTAAGGATTGGCTAGTAACTGCTGCTTATCATTCTGTTGGCTGACAAAGCACAATAGGTGAATACAACTTAGAATTTAAGTGTAATGGGAAGTGAAAACAAAGCAAATGTTTGATACTGTCTTCTCTGAGGTAAATATTACTAAGGAAAAGTAACTTGCTTTTTCTGAAGATTAACTTAACCTCATTTTCATGCAATTCCTTATTATTTATATTTACTCTATGCAAACCAATAAAATTGGCTTCACTTTCATTTTCCTGTCTTAGTATGCTGATTAGTTTGGAATCATAACCAGAAATAGTGTTTTCCTCTTTGAAATGTTAGTATATAAGAAAATCTTGACCTATGTTATTGATGCCTAAGAAAGACTATTGTGAGTGCCCATTTGAATCCCAGAAGCAGGTTAGGAACATCATTAGGACTCGTTTGGCACGAGGGATGAGGAATAATTATTCCCGGGATTGAATTTGAGATGAGTTTATCTCACGTTTGGTTGGGATAAAATCACGGTATAACTAATCCCACGATTGTAGTGTTATTTTTATCCCTACGGTAGGGTGGAATAACAATTCTGGGATAATTAATCATGGGATAACTTGTTTCCTAACCAAACGATCCCAATCAAGTTATCCCATGATTAATTATCCCTGGATTAGTTATCCTCCCTCTCCCCCCATAGGGATAAAGAAAACACTACAATCCCAGAATTAGTTATACCACAATTTTATCTCAACCAAACATGGGATAAACTCATGTCAAATTTAATCCCGGTACTAATTATCCCTTGTACCAAACGAGCCCTTAGAGTATATGTAGGGAAATTACATGGGAAAATAACAACAATAATACTGCAATAATATTTGTGAGCGAAAATACGTGAGTTGACTTGAGTCGTGCTTGGCATTGTTAAGAATCTATTTAAGCAATCTCTAGTTATTTAAAGGATATAGGAATAAGCAAAATATTAATAATAAATCCAGCAAGTTTGGAATGAGGAAATAAACACATGTTATAAAAGAAATTGGAACAGACAAAAGACTACATGTAATTGAAAATAGAAGGCTTGTAGTGATGATTACTAATCATTAGCAATCATGAGAGAGCAAAGTATTTGTTGGTGTTTTCGGATGGTATAGGAAGTGGGTATTTATAGTTGTAGAATTGTATAAGAAGATGACAAATGTTCATTTACTTGTCAAAAACATTCCATGCAAAAAGACTAGTGTTATGTCTCATCTACCACTTGTTTTTGGCTTTGCCATTTGCCATATATCTTCATGCAAAAGGTCACATGGTAGATATTCATGACCACTTGTAAAATTAAAAGAACACATGGCTATTTAAAAATTTTAAAATACTCCCACAATCCTAGCATATTTTCAAAATTTACTGGAGAAGGATAAAGGAATAGAAGAATAGACTTGTTGGATTTGCATGGTCCAAATGTAATAGGCTTGGTGTCTTCTGGACTATGAACCAAACTTAGACCAATAAAATTTAACTCACAAAATTATTGGCGAAATGTAATATTTCTATGAACTAATAATTCTAATTATAAGTCAGAGATTTTATCAATCACATTTTGACCCCCGATAATTTTGCTGGTCAACGCGGTTTTGCGCCCAATAGGCCATGTGCGTGCCTGGTTATTCATGAGAGCTCTAGAAACTAGGCCAAAATCTCATAGGAGCGGCCCACTCCACTCTCATATAGGTGAATTCATCAAGTGTATATTGCTTTTAAATACACCATCCATAAGGACTATGAATTTCATTTAACAGTTATAACTCAGTCTCTCAATTAGTAGCAGTCAAGCACTCTCTTTTAGTGCATCAGTGACAATATTGACTTGTTATTACCCATATGAACCTACTTCATGGGATCTCCAATCACATAGGTTGGGTTACCATCTCTATTGACAACATGTCGGCCTTAACCCCATCTCTTTTGAGGTTTGAAGAATTAATTTTCTTCCCACGAGTTTAGTCTGAGGAACGGCCAAATTTATCTCTGACTTCACATAATCAATGGAAATTATTCCATCTCGTCGAAGCCCGGCCTGAAGAGAATATCAATCGAGGCTAGAGTAAGAATGGGGAGTTCCCAAGATACGCGGCTACGTCTGACAAAGCCGGAATGCCCAGAACCTGCCCGGAACGTGTATCAAGGTGTCATGTCTAGCCGTCCCATCTCCACATCTTTACAATTAATGCATTTTGTACTCCGTTGGGATTATCCTTCAATAAAAAGGGGGTCCTTTCCATTTTGTAAGGACCTGTTGGTACTCCAACTATTCTATATAAGATTAATAACAACTCTCTATCTCTCTCTCTTTTCTCTCTAACTTACTCGCTCGAGATTACCACTTGCACTAATTACGTTCATACTTGTTCTTCATTTATTGCGCCCCGTAAGCCATAAAGAGCCTCTGGCGATTATATTCTAACTGTTAGCCCTTTCCCGATTATCCCCTATAGCTCGAGCTCGAGCCCAGACATCGACATCAAGGCCCCTCATCGGTCAGCCCGAGGCCCGAATAGCCAAACCCCCTGGTTCGATTATAGCTCCATTTTAGCTCGTATTTCATCTTGTACCTTCATACATCTAGCATCTACTACTTAAACAACTAGCATCAAAGTAGAACACATATTTTTAGAGTCCCATCAATAAATTTAATTGTTATTACCATTTTTACGGCAAACAGTTTGGCACACACCTTGGGGCTAAAAATAATAGTGATTATTTGCTTGTTGGTTTCGTTATACAATGCAAGTTATCTTTCACACTTTTTCTTGTCCAAGATCTTCGATTTCAGGTCAAAATGTTTGGCTTAGTGAACAGAGTTGAGAACTCCAACCTTGAAAATCACAGAGAAAATGGTATAGTTATTCCAACTATTGGCGCGCCACCACAGAACCCTGATAATGCACCTGAACCGATTCCAGCAGATGCGGGTTCGCAAGACGCACAACAGGTCGATGAAACCTTACACACCGACAGAAGCGTACAACATGTCGACCAACAGGAATCCCAAAGAACCCCAAATCGGGAAGAACAAGAAGTTATCCTTCATATTATTTTTGAAATATTGCAGGCACAACAGCTGGCTATCACTCAGCTACAAAGCCACCCGAAGACTCCCAACACAGAAGCACCGGAAGCTACTCCCCCGTCCGAACAGGTACCGGAGAGATCGAGCAATAACGGATCGGTAGCCGATCCTGCCATAGTCAAAATGCTCAAGGACCTCACCAAAAGGATCGAGTCAGGAAAAAAAATAATAGCAGCCAACGACAAGAAGGTCGAAACCTATAACTCCAGAATCGACCAAATTTCAGGCACGCCCCCGGTCCTGAAAGGTATTGATGGGTTTTTAATGTCTTGGCCTTATGTTTCTTATGTTTTGATGATCTAACAAACTTCTCATGAAGAACCAGATAGAGCACCTGGATATACATTTCATGTATCACGATCCGGATTTCCCACCATCGGGAGTCGTGATGGCGCCTACTGTCGGAGCTAGGCAAGCCATTCCATACAACATTTCTACTGCTTTCTTTTAAACCATTATAATAAACTGAAATGAATATCAAATGAGGAAGACTTATAAATACTTAAATAACTGCAAACGGAAAAATGCGGAAGCTTACAAGATTCACTTCTACCCAGTATCTGGTGTCACTACTCACGGACTACTACAGAATACTACAAATAAGTCTGGAAAAGAAATACATAGTGTTTGCCTGATACAAGATGAACAAACAAAAATAAAGAAAGGGACTTCGGCCTGCGAACGCCAGCTAGGCTACCTCGAGAGTCTCTGGACTGAAGATAGCTCCTAGAAAAAAAAATCCTACCACTGCGGTCCGTAAGCTGCGTCCTGATCTGTGCACAAAAAGGCACAGAGTGTAGCATCAGCACAACCGACTCCATGTGCTGGTAGTGCCTGGCCTAACCTCGGCGAGGTAGTGACGAGGCTAGACAAGACCTACCACAATTAACTTGTGCAAATATAATATACAAGTGCGAGAAAAAAAATTCAAAGTAAAGCTGGGATGGGACATGCTATCGGGGAGTACTAGATGAAAATGGAACATTAAAAACAACAACAGATCTACTCCGGGTTTCATGATGCCTATATTTACAGTGGACGGCGCGCCACACGATCCCATAATGTATAACATAAGTGGACGGCGCGCCACACGATCCCGTAATGTAGTATATAAGTGGACGGCGCGCCACACGATCCCTTTCCATATATTACCGGTAGGCGTACCACTCGCTCCCGTTTCTCCGTGCACAATGTCACCGGCATCTTAGGCCAATAACAATAATCAATATAAGTTGTGGTCGGCGTACCACTCGTTCCCAATTCATATTTCCTAGGTGGACGGCGTGCCACACGATCCCATATTTTAATTCATAAGTGGTCGGCGTGCCACACGATCCCATATTATAATGAATAACACTGATAATATCTCCAAAGGAGGTCCCATTAGGGAAAAACATCAACATA
>MU732264.1:13831-31440 GCA_026770625.1 Nicotiana glauca
CCCCCCAAATACCCAACTTTTCAGGACTTTATTTCTTCAGCATACTTGATTTCTTTTTTAGTTTTAGTATTGTTCCAATGAAAAATGAAAAACTACCTAATCGAAGGAAATGCCCGTATTTTATATTTCGAGGATCAATAAAATAATAGCTTTGTCGTTATAGAACAGAATTCAATAGAAGCAATGATAAAAAAAATACAAATAGTAAAGGAAAGGGAGGAAATACAAGAATTTAATTATTCTTCTAAAAATTCATACAAACCTAAAGGAGCTAATGTGTTACTTTATTGTTTTACATAAAAAAAAAGTTAAAATTTGTGTTCCGTAACTAAAAAGAAAATACTCTTTTTTGGGTTGAAAAGGAAGTACTCTTCTACAACATGAAAATAAAGTGCTCATTTTATTAAAATAAAAAAAAATATTTTTCTACATCATGAAAAGAAAATACTCGTTTTGTTAAAATAAAAAAAAATACTTTTTTTACATCATGAAAAGAAGTTTTTGTTTTTATTGAATGAAAGAAAATACATTTTCTATGAAAAGAAAGTACTTTTTTTGTTGGAATAAAAAAAATACTCATTTCTTGAAATGCAAAAAAAAATCTATCTATAACATCAAAAGAAATTACTATCAATAACTTTTTTATTTAGGATGGGGTGTGGGATAAAGGGGTGGGTGGGGTAGGCAGAGGGGGTGTGGATGGGTGGGTGCAGGGATGGGTTGGTGGGGGTTGATAGGAATAGGAAATAAGGTAGAGAAGATTGAAAAGGAGTTTTGGAAAATATTTTCCCTTCTCTTAATAGGGAAAATATTTTCTTCCAATTGGAGGAAAATGAGTTATTGAGGAAAAATATTTTCCAAATTATTTAAGCTAACAAAACATGGAAAAATTAGAAAATATTTTCGGAAAATATTCTCCTTCGTACCAAACACCCTAAATGTGTATTTTATTACAGGAATAAAAAAGTAATTTTTTTATTTCAACAAAAATAAAAGTACTTTCTTTCATAGAAAAAAATTTTCTTTTATTTCAACAAAAAAAATATTTCTTTTCATTATGTAAGAAAGGTATTTTTTTTTCATTTCAACAAAATGAGTATTTTTTTCATGATGTAGAAAAAGTATTTTCTTTATTTCAATAAAAGGAGTACTTTATTTTCATGTTGTAGAAAGAGTACTTTCTTTTTCAACCAAAAAACGAGTATTTTCTTTTTATTTATGGAACACAAGTATTACCGTTATTTTGCGTAAAAAAGTAAAGCAGCACATTAGTTCCTTTGAGTTTGTGTGAATTTTTAGAAGAATAATTAAAGTCCTTGAAGAGAATAGAGTTCTGAAAACGTTGGATTTTTTGAGAAGGGGCGAGCAACAAAACACGGGGATTTGGGGGAAGGGGGTGAAGAGAGTAGCATAAAAATATATTTGTTTAACCAAAAATTGGGATTTCGGTCAAAGCTTTAGTTTAGAAGAACTCGGATTACTGATAATTAAATATAAAAAAGAAATTGTCTTTAACAAGCTGAAGAAAGCAGAATAGATCAGTATATTCCAATAGTATTTTGTGTCTACAAATGTTCAATCTTTCCCCTTTTATAGCTATCTCGAAGTAATAGAGTTTTTATGACAATTAATGACATTAATGTAACGTTATAATTGGTAATCATAACTGATTCTATACAAATTCCATAACGCTTTTCGTAGTTAATGCCTATTAATTACCAATGATTCGTATTTGTACCGGTTTTGCTACAAAGGTTCATTCTTCTGATATAACTGCTGAACATCAATAGGTACGAGCTTTTGTCCTTCCTCTGCCCGTGCATGTTGAAGCTCATGTCAGTCACTCTTCTATTTGTCCACGTGTCATTATATATCACCTCATATTTAATTCCATACAAGAACTCAATTTTTCCCAATACAGATAATCCACCCACTTGCCATTTATTCTTCAATAGAATATTTGGGAAGTGGATCTCATTAAAGCGGGAATATTTGCCGTTATTATTTATTCTCGGGAACTGACACTTCATATGTCAGCTCCATTTAATGTTCACGACACGTGGCACCTTCCGGTTGGTTCTGCAACTTTTCAACGCTTTTTAGGGCTTTTTTACGGCTTCATTAATTACGAAATGATAGATTTCATCATGACATTTCTATCATTGCGTCTTTTCCTCTGACGGTGTTTCGAGTATAAATATCTGCCTTCATCTTTGTATTATTCATAAAAGGTTCATAATATTCAACTTTAGTCTTTTTCTTTCTCGTACTATTATGTCTTCTTCGAACCCTAACCCTCGTAGAGTTCCTATTGTTGATAACATTCCTCTTGCTCCTATTAGAAGTAGGAGAGGAGGAAGACTTAGTAGTTTAGGTTCTTCATCTTTCCGGGTCCTTCTCTTTCTTCTAAGAGTTCAACTCCACCTTCTAGAACTAGAGGTTCCCTTTCTCAAAGGTCTTCATCTAGAAAAAAAGAGCCCAATGAACCTCTTCGTGAACCTTTGGTTGACGAAATTGTTCCTGCTGAACTATCTTTTTACAATAATAGAGAGTCCCTCGGAAATCAAGTTTCTTCTATGTCTTCATTAGATTGCGCTGATATTTACCCAACTCAGATCACTAAAGGCTTGATTTTCGTGGTTTGTAGGGATTGTCATTGGAGTCATGATTTTTCCACTATAATCCCCAATGCAAACCAAAGAATCACTTCTTATTTGATTGGGATTTCTTTCGTATATACATACCCTTTTACTTTAAATTTCAAACCCTCTATTGGCCCGGTGATCCTCGAATTCTGTAGTTTTCTCGATGTTTTCTTAGGACAAATTGCCCCTATCGTGTGGAGGGTTGTTGCTTGTTTGAGACATTTGGCCAACATGGTTGTCTTGCCTTTTACTTTCTTCCATTTAATCCATCTTTACTCTCCCAAACTTTTCCGCCGAGGAATTTTTACTTTAGTAGCGAGAAGTAAGAAAGTTCTGGTCAGCCTAGAGGACGATAAAGACCGTGGCTGGTATGCTAGGTTTGTCGCTGCTACCACTGTTGGTTTAGTGGGTAAAGAGAATGTTCCATTTCTGAGAAATAAAATTTTGCGCGTAAGTTTTCTTTTCATAACTTTTGTGTGTGTTTTTTATGGTTAACACTTTTAACCCCTTCTTCTTTTTCAGCAACCATGGGAATTGTTAGTGAAATTCCCAATTTTCGTGGTTAGGTAGAAAAGTTGTTAAGTGTTGCTCCGATGGAAGGTAGATCTTGGAAAAATATTCCTCATCGGTTTGGTTGGAAAGTGAAAACTCACGGTAAATGCTTTTTCTTCATATCCTTCGCATTTCCATTCACTTCTTTCTTTAAAATTTACTTTGATCCTTTTTTTGTCAGGATTTCCCATTCGAGGAATAAGTGTTGAGGTCGTCATAGCTTTCATAGTTTCTTTGGAAAAAGCCCAGGAGATAGTTCTAGGTTCTTCATCAAGAAGGAAGGCTTCCACTAATCAAGATTCTGAAGAAGAAGAAGAAGAAGAAGAAGAAGAAGAACAACAACAACAACAACAACAAGACGGGAGTTCTTTGATAAAAAGGTCGCGGGCTAAAAGACGCATTATTTTCGATAATGAAGCATCTCCTCCTCGTTCTGTTCCTATAACCAAGCCTATTGAAGCCTCCTTGGTGATTTTTTATGATGACACCCCCCCCCCCGGCTGCCCATGATTCTGTTGATCAGCTTTTTGCCCGTGGGTTTGATAATGAGAGTTTAGGTCCCGTTTCTGATGAAGTTCCCCTTGCCTCATTTTCTATGCCTGCTCCAGTGATATCTCCTTTACCAGTTGTAAGCGTTGTTGTTGTTGTTCCGCCCCAAGATGTTTTGACTTCTTCCATAGCTCATCCTACAACTATCCATCATACTGAGGTTGGTTCCTCAAGTGGAAGGTTAAGCTATGAGGCAGGTTATCATCGAGGTTCCTGCCAATGGTAACCTTTTGCGGAAATCAGGCGGAGTTGATGTGAGGTTGAAGCCTCTGATTGGTCCAATTGAGGAATCCAATCTTGAGAGTCACAACTCTTTGACTTGGATGAATGACATACTGCAGTTGTCTTTAAAGGTATACTTTTTTTTTTACACTTTACATCATATTTCTTCTATTTAAGGTTCTTACTTACTATCTTTTTTCTTCCTTTTTTTATATCAATTTAGTTGGAACGGAGATGATGAAGAGAGTTTCCCAAACGGAGCAATTAATGCATGATTATCAAGTTAAAGCAAACAACTGGAGATAACAGTATGAAGGTCTTCAAATTGACATGAAAGTATTGGAAGAAAGTAAGTGCACCTTGGAGCAACAACTAAAGTTTTTAACTTCAGAGTTAGCAATCGAGAAGGCTTCCTCAAATCAAGCTGATAAGGACAAGAATCTCCTCGAAAACATATTTCTCTGAGAAGCTTTCTAAAGCCAGTGAAGAAATCAAAGAACTGAAGGCTTTGCTAATCAAGAAGAAAGCTTATTCTGGTGAACTCGTGCAAACACTTTCTCAGACCCAAGAAAATATTCGTGAGTCTTCTAACATGGTCAATTTTTAGAGAGTTCACTCGCTCCTCTGCAAGCTCCTTATGATTTTGCCCTGGCTGAAAATAAAAAGCTTAAAAACAAGATTGATCAGTGGGAATAAGATTACGAGATTCTTGAGGACAAGACTGCAATGAAAGTGAGTTGGACAATTTTAAACACACGCCACGATACCCTAGTGGAAGTTAGCCAGGAGGGCTTTAGTTTAGATATTGAGTTAGCCAAAATAAAAGAGACTTTGAAAAAGCTCAGCAAAACGAAGATTTTCCTTCTCACATGGCTGACATTCCCGAGCACATTGAAGATGATATGGGTACGGTGAATGCTCCAACTCCTTCAAGCCATCTCGAATCTTCTGCTACCAATGACCCTCTTTCAGGCCCTTCTTCAGGCCCTTCTTCAGCCCCTCAGTGAAAATTTTATAACATGTTACTTTCCTTTTTTTTTTGTGGAATGTGGTTGTAACCCCCGGTCCCATTTGGGGGTTTAGTTTTTTTTTTTTTCGGAAAAGATAAATCCCCGGACCTTTTCGGGGCGCTTTTGTATAAATGACAAATAGTTTATGACTAAGTTCTGCACTTAGTCTGAACTTTTTAATATTAAGAATTTTTCTGTTTTAATTTAGTTATTTTGAGCTTTTGTTTTGCTCATCTTTGCCTTTATACTTTAAGGACTTGTTAATTAATTTGTAGGTTTATGTTTTACCCATTTTTTGCATTTTTTGTCTTATAAAATGCTTTATTAACTTCATGGATTTTCGAATCACATATGAATTTTATAAAAGAGGGACCTTTTATTTTCGGCACTTAATGAAGAAGACGTCTAAATTTCATAATGGTGTAAATGTACGACAAAAGAAATAGGAACACACATATTTCTTGAAATAACTTTGATAAATTTTTCATTTGAACTTTGTCAAGTTTAAATAACATCTTACATGTGTTCAAATAACTTCTATAGCTTTTCTCGTAACTGTTTTCTTTTATAACAGATTTCAAAAGAGAAAAATAAAACTCAAGGTTTTCCTTTACAACCTGTTTCTATACATTGCCTTTAACCTAGATATCATAAATTTTTTGAAATCTATAAGTTTTTTCGAATGGCTTTGTGTTATTTGGCTCGTAACTTTTCTTTGAACTTGACTCATTTGATGAGTAGACTTTGAGGCTTTGATTTGTACTTTCGACTATCTTCTTAGTCTTCTTTGTCTTCTTAATACGTCAGAAGTATATTATATAGCCCCCCAAGTGTTTGGGCCTTGATGTATGAAATCTCGAGCACTTGTTTACTCCTCTTATTTGGTCCTTTCCCTGAAAAGAAAAAAACATACGGGACTCGGAGGTGTGATTATAGATGAAGACTGCTAAACCCGTTTGAATTTCTATCAGAATAAATTTTAACCCTAGACTGGGAATTTATGTTTTTCCGCGTGTCTTGCAGGTCGTGACTCATCATTTAATACGGGTTAGTTTTTTTGCATATCATCTAAAATCGTTAGTAAAATTTTAATAATTCAAAAAATAAAATTCGAAAATGAGGGTACCTGCCCGTAGATACTTCTTTTCCTTAGAAATAATATCTCTTCAGATGAACGGCATTCCAAGGTGAAGGTAAAATCTTACCATCCATTATTTCTAGCTCGTATGCTCCCTTTCCTGCGATATCGTGGATCTTATAAGGTTCTTCCCAAGTTGGACTTAACTTTCTTGCATTGGCCGCTCCTGTGGATTGAAAAACCTTTTTGAGTACGAAGTAAGTATCTTAGGCTAGCTTTCCGATTATAATATCGTTCCATAACATGTTTTTGTGCAACCATTCTTATTAACACAACTTCCCTCTTTTCCTCAAGTAAATCTAAGTTTATTCGTATTTCTTCTTCATTAGATTCCTCGGTTGCTTGTGCATATCTTGTGCTTGGCTCCCCTATCTCGACTGGTATCAAGGCTTTAGCTCCGTATACCATTAAAAATGGTGTTTCCCCCGTACTTATTTTTGTTGTCATGCGATAAGCCCATAAAATACCAGGTAACACCTCTGGCCAATTACCTTTAGATTCCTCCAATCGTTTCTTTATATTGTTGATAATGACTTTATTCGTCGATTCAGCTTGTCCACTACCCACTGGATGATAAGGTGTTGAGGTAATCCTTTTATTTGCCAACTTTGAAAAAACTATGTGATTTGTGCGCCTATAAACTGTGGGCCGTTGTCACATACAATTTCCTTTGGTACGCCGAATCTGCATATGATATTTTTCCAAATGATATTTCTGACCTCATTTTCTGGTACCTATTTAAAAGCACCTGCTTCTACCCACTTAGTAAAGTAATCAGTGAGTACTAACAAAAATCTTTCCTTGACTTTTTCTTGTGGTAGTGGAACCACGATATCCATCCCCCACTTCATAAAAGGTTACGATGCAATGACTGGATGTAATAATTTCGCGGGTCTATGCATATTTTTACTGTACCTTTGACACTTTTCACATTTAGCTACAACGTTTTTTACTTCTTCTTCCATTTTGGGCCAATAATAGCCTACTCTAATCATGGTTTTCACTAAAGATCTTCCTCCCACATAATTTCTTCAATGTTCTTTGTGTATTTCTCTCATCACATAATTTGTTTGAGAAGGTCCAAGGCATCCACTGAACATTTTACGATAAAGAATTTCTTGCTTTAAACAATAGCAAGCAGCTTTTTTGCGAAGTGCGTGAGCTTTTTTCTTATCTTCAGGGACAGTTCCATACTGCAAAAAAGCGACAATCTCCTTCCTCCAATCCCAAGTTAAATTATTAAAATTTACCTCATTTTTATCTTGATCAAGTACTGAATGGAATAGATGTATTACAGAAGCATTTTCATCATTTTTTACTTCTGCCGCAAATGCAAGATTAGCCAGGGCATCTGCCTCAACATTTTCCTCTCATGGTATCTGCACAACTTTCCAGGTTTGGAATTATCTCACCAGATCTCGTGCCTTCTCCAGGTATTGTTGCATTCTTGCCTCCCTGGCTGTATAAGTCCCCAGCATCTGGTTAACTACAAGCTGCGAATCGCTTTTTATTACGACCTGCTCTATGCCAAGTTCGCATGCCAATTCTAAACCTGCAATCACAGCTTCATACTCTGCTTCATTGTTAGTCACAGAATGACATTTTATAGTTTGCAGTATGGTTTCACCCATAGGTGGTACTAAAACAATTCCCAGACCTACTTCTTTCACATTTGATGAGCCATCAGTAAATAAGGTCCAGGTTCTAGATTAGATCCATTGAATACTTGTAGTTCTTTTTCTGCTTCTGATTGCATCCCTTGGCTAAAATCGACCAAAAAATCTGCTAACACCTATGACTTTATTACAGTTCTAAGTTGATAGGTAATGTCATATTCATTTAATTATATGGCCTACCTGGTTAACCTACCTGATAACTCATGTTTGTGTAGTATAATACATATGGGATCAACAGTTACTACAGAGATAGGGTGACATTGAAAATATAGTATTAACTTCCTAGAAGCCATGATTAATGCAAGTGAAAGCTTTTCTAGTTGAGGATACCATGTCTCAGCATCTAGTAATGCTTTGCTAACATAGTAAATAGGAGATTGTTTACCTTGATCTTCACAAACCAAAGCAGCACTCACCGCTATTTCTGAAACAGCAAGGTAAATAAGCAACATTTCCCCCTCTTTTGGTTTTGTGAGCAACAGTGGATTTGACGAGTATGCTTTCAAGATTTGAGTGCTTGTTGACATTCTTCAAACACTCAAACTGATCTTGCTTTTTAAGAGCTGAAAAGAACTTAAAGCGTTTTTCTGATGACTTGGAAATAAATCTTCCCAAGGCTACTATTCTTCCTGTTAGTCTCTGTACCTCTTTCTTACTTGTAAGCATATCAGGAATTTCTTCTATAGCTTTAATCTGTACGAGATTTACTTCAATGCCATGGCTAGAAACAAAAAAAACCTAAAAACTCACCTGGCGAAACGCCAAATGCACATTTCACGGGATTCAGCTTCATATTGAATTTACAAGGAATCTGAAATGTATCAGACAGGTGTTGTATATGACTCCTTGATTGTTGGGATTTGACCAACATATCATCTATATAGACTTCCATGGTTTTTCCTAAATGTTCTTGGAACATTTTGGTCACCAACCTTTAGTATGTGGCACCGACGTTCTGAGGCCAAATGGCATTACTTTATAACAGTAAGTCCCCATGTTTGTTATAAATGAAGTTTTTTTCTTATATAGAGGATCCATTTTGATTTGATTATACCCTGAATATGCATCTAAAAAACTTAACAGTTCATGTCCTACAGTAGCATCAATTAGTTTATCTATATGTGGTAATGGAAAAGAATCTTTGGGACAAGCTTTATTTAGGTTTGTGTAATCTACACAAACTCGCCATTTACCATTTTTTTTGTACCACTACGGTATTAGCTAACCAATTAGGATACTTTACCTCGCGAATGGACCCGATTTTTAAATTTTTTTGCACCTCATCTTGTATCGCCTTATTTTTAAACGCTCTCTGCTTTCTTTTCTTTTGTTTGATAGGTGTATATGATGGATCTTTATTTAACTTATGAGTCATTATTTCCGGAGGTATTCCTGTCATGTCAGAGTGGGACCAGGAAAAACCATCTATGTTAGTCCTCAAAAATTCAGTTATCTTACCTTCCATTTCGTGGCTCAAGTTGGCCCCAATATAGACTTTCCTTTCGGGGTTTTGTGTGAATAGTTCTACAGCCTCCAATTCCTCAATCGTTGTTTTGATGTTTCCATTTTCTTCCGGTTCTTGGATGCAGTCGGCCCTTGAATCCACATCTGTTTGCCCATGTTCAGTTGAGGCTTGTGTCGTAGTATCCTCAACTGGATTCTGTAATTGCTATTTTTCTTCATTTTTTGCGCCTGAATCTGCTAACGGAATTGATTCTCCTAGGTGTCTGTTGATCACTACGGATTTGACGGATTCCCCATGGTGATGGGAATTTAATGACTTGATGTAAGGTAGATGGCACAACATGCCTTTCATGAATCCATGGTCTCTCGAGAATTATATTATAAGCCATATCCATCTCCACCACCTGGAATTTCATATCTTTGACAACTCCCTCTGCAAATGTTGTGAGTACTACCTCCTCATTTGTCACGACGCTTGAATTGTCAAAGCTAGATAACGTATGTGCCTTAGGTACTAGCTTATCTTTGGCTTGCATCTCATTTAATACTCTTAGCAAAATGATGTTCACGGAACTACCTGGATCAATCAAAACTCGTTTCACATTAGTATCATATACAAGTAGAGATATTACTAGTGCATCATTGTGTGAAGTTAACACGCCATCTGCATCTGCATCATCAAATGTAGTACTCTCCTCCTCCAAAACATGTTGGACCCGTTTCCCGTGTGTAACTATAACTTTTGAAATTTTATTGGCTGTCGTGTACGTTACGCCATTAATTTCTTCTTCCCCGCTTATAACATTAACGGTCCTTTTTGGGGAAGGAGGTTTAGGGGGTTCCTGCCTATTTTGCATGTATGCTTGTTTACCTTTTTTGCTGAACAACTTAATAAGATATCCCTGCTTTCATAAATGGTCAACTTCACCTTGTAGCAATCTACAATCCGCCATTTTGTGACCGTGATCGTGATGAAACTCGCACCAATGATCAGGGTTTTGTATATTTGGGTTTGATGTCATCTCTTTCGGCTAACACACCTTGTCGCCCATGCCTCTTAAAATATCCACCAATTCAGACGTTCTTACATTGAAACTGTAACCGCCGATTTTCGCTTTAGAACTTCTGTCATCATCACCCGTCTCTCGTGCATTTCGTTCTTTCCTAAACCTTGATGATGAACCCGACTCTCTGTCTCTTGACCTGTGATCGTACCTTGAGTTTTCCTATTTTGATCCTGAGTCTCTTCCCGCTGGTCCCATATAAGGCTCATATCTATTTTTACCGGACCTTTTTTTAGTTTCAGCACGCCTTGAACTTACCCTCTCTTCTTTATAAATTGGATAATAGTATCCTCTTCTATCCGCATCTTGGTGTTGTATCTATGGTAAACATCATTCAAGGTTGTTGCTGGAAATTCTCGCAGGCTTTCCTTAAGTCGTCTCGTGGCCTCCGAACTTTTCTCATTTAGATTGTTGGTGAATTCCATAGTTAACCATTTATCAGGTACGCGTTGCAACATCATCCGTTCCCGTTGGAATCTTTCTAGGAATTTTCTGAGCAGCTCCGAATCTCCTTGCTTTATTTTGAAAATATCCTACATTTTTTTTGACTTTTTGAGCTCCCGAGTGTGCTTTAATAAATGAATCAGCAAGCTCAGCAAAAGAATTTATAGAATTTTCGGGCAAAAGAGAATACCATGTTAATGCTCTCTTAGTGAGTGTTTCGCCAAAATTTTAGACCAGCACGTATTCAATTTCCTATTTGGTTAAATCGTTGCCCTTTACGCCAGTGGTGAATGCAGTCACGTGGTCTCGTGGATCAGTTGTGCCATCATATTTTGGGATGTCAGGCATCTTGAACTTCTTCGGAATTGGTAAAGGAGCACCACTGGGTTTCCAAGGTTGTTGCGAATATTTATCCGTATCTATTCCCTCGATCACAGGCAGTATACCAGGTATTTTCTCTATGCGATCGCTTTGCTCCTTAAGCTGTTTCTGCAAGGTTAATACTAAATTTTATAAATCAGAATTAACTATGTTACCTGGTTCGCCATCGCAAGATTCGCTGGGAGTTTCACCACTGCCTGAATTAACGAGTCCAGAACGTGGGTTTTCCAAAGTATTATTATTCGGAGTTGGTGTTGGTGGTACGACCGCTAACTGGCTGGCGAAAGCCTCAAGAGCTTTGCTAGCCTGTTGAGCGATTAACTTTTGCAAAGCTTCGTTGATAGCCTCATCGTTTTCTAATTGATCATTTTCATTTGATTGAGATCCATCAGGAGCTCCTTCTCGAGATTGTCGAGGAGAACTTTGTGGAGAAGGGACAGGGTTCCAACACCTTGCAAATTCTCCTGGAGTTGATGGTCTCTTTGATTGTTGTTGTCGTTGACATTCAACATGATTGATAAAAAGATAAATGTAGGAAGGAATAAATTATCAGATTTTCGGTAACGGAACTAATTTATTTAACCAAAATTTGAGATTTCGATGAAAGCTTTATTTTAGAAGAACTCGGGTTACTGATAATTAAATATAAAAAAGAAATTGTCTTTAACAAGGTGAAGAAAGCAGAATAGATCAGTATATTGCAATAGTATTTTGTGTGTCACAAATGTTCAATCTTTCCCCTTTTATAGCTATCTCGAAGTAATAGAGACTTCATGATAATTAATGACATTAATGTAACGTTATAATTGGTAATCATAACTGATTCTATACAAATTCCACAACGCTTTCTGTAGTTAATGCCTATTAATTACCAATGATTCGTATTTGTAACGCTTTTGCTACAAAGGTTCATTCTTTTGATATAACTGCTGAATATCAATAAGTACGAGCTTTTGTCCTTCCTCTGCTCGTACCTGTTGAAGCTCGTGCCTTTTTTGTTAGCCAATCAATCACTCTTCTATAAGTCCATGTGTCATGATATATCACCTCATATTTAATTCCATACAAGAACTCAATTTTTTTCCAATACAACATTCCTAAAAAAATATTTTCCATACTACTATTTTCTAGTTTCAATTTCGATTTATTTTTGTTTTAACTTTAACAAAATATTATCCATACATCTATCATAAAAAGATAATTACATAAAAAGGTAAAATACGAGAGAGCTTTGTAACATTCGAAATTTGTAAGAAAAGCAAGCTTAAAAGGTGTTTCATGTGATTCATTGTTGTTGTCAAACAATGGCAATACTAGTGCAAAATTTGAGCCATATGTTAGAGAAAATTAAGTGTCCGTTAGGACATAAGATTTTATCGAGAATTTTTTACTTTTTTTTCAGAATCACTGTTTCACCATAAAATTTTCAATTTTTACTTGAAGATGAATTTTGGAATTTTTGAAAATTTGAAAAACTCCAATAAGTTATTTTTCAAAAAATTTCATTCAGATCACTCAAAAAAATTCAAAAACAATCCAAAATTATATTTATGTCCAAACACAACTTTAATTTTCAAATATCATTTTTCCTCGATAATACGCCCTTTTTAAAAATAAAAAAAAATTACAATTCTTATGTCCAAACGTCCACTTACTTATGTAAATATAAATACGGTAAAAAAAGAAATACTCCTATCCGATTATCTCTAAGCTGTCAAAGTAATCCGACACTATCATTTCCCTTGTTTGTTAAACGTGTTCTATTTGGTCATTGTTGTCACTAGCAAAGACTAGAAACTTAAAACTCCTATTGTTTGTTTCGACCGTAAGAATCTGGAGGCTTAGAAAAGAGAAACTTGGAGCCATTCTGTACCAATAGAAAAAACCCATGTTTCTCTTAATTCTTGGTTAGTAGCTCCGATATTTATTCTTAATCAACCAACCCCCTCTTTCCATTTTTCTCTTACCTCTCCAATTTCTAAGGCACCCGTTAACTAACATGAGTTGGTTATGGTCATCTTTGGTTCTTGTACTGTTAATGTTTCAAGGACCAATTTGCACTTGTTCATCAATTTCTGATCTTTTTGAAACTTGGTGTCAGCAAAATGGAAAATCATATTCTTCTGAACAAGAAAGGGTGTACAGACTCAAGGTGTTTGAAGAAAATTATGCTTATATTATAGAGCATAATAGCAAAGGGAATTCCACTTATACCCTTGGTCTTAATGCCTTTTCTGATCTCACTCACCGTGAATTCAAGAACTCTTTTTTGGGTTTGTCCTCTTCTGCTAATGATTTTATTAGATTGAAAACTGGGTCATCTTCTGCTGGAGTTCTTAGTGATGTTGGTGATGTTGATGTTCCTTCTTCTTTGGATTGGAGAGAAAAAGGAGCTGTTACTAAAGTCAAAAATCAAGGCAGTTGTGGTATGCTCAGTTTATTGCCGCATCTGTTAGTTGTAGTATCTCTATTGTGATTTCATTTGTGTGGAGAATATATAAATTTGTGCATAGTAGAACCAAAATCAGATTTTCTTCCAAAGTTTGGATTTTTATGATCTTTTACTCATCTGACAATGGAAATTTGTTATGTTCATTTTGCCTTTTTTTCTTGTCTGGGAGCTACCCTTTTTTACTTTTCCTTGTATTATTTGACAGGTTGAGGTTCGCCACTAATTTACTTCATCGAAACCTAGCCTCAGCACTTACTTCAGGTTTAGTATTTTACAGGACCACTTTCAGTTTGGTTAGAAGTTTGAATGTTTTTATAGGGAGAAGTGTGAGATTTAGAGAAATTCTTGGCTCTAGGAACCCTTGAGTTGCCCGAAAAGACAAATTATTTAGGTATTGGAATCAAGATGAAGTGGAATGAACATTCATGTAGTTGTTGTTTTTGTCCTTGAAACTTAGCCTCATGAGCTTGTCCTATCATGAGTTGATTAGGAATGAATAAACTGCTTGTTTCTTACTTCCAAATTACGTCTCTATGTATGTGAAAACCATTTCTTCAGAGTGACTGGAAGATAACAGTAATAGGACATACTGATACAGTATCTCATTCTTTATAGGTTAGTGGATTAGCGAGAAGTAGTATTACAAAGATCATGAACAGAGCACATCCGAGACTAAAATATGGTTGAAATGTCATTTGTTTTAACAACTGGAGCTTTAACTTCCCCAGACTACTCCATAGATCCGCCCTTTCATTGTTTATTTCTTTCTAACGAGCTTTGTTGAATATGATTGGGGGGATCTTCTCACTATCTTGGTTTGAGCAACTGAGGTGGTTCTTCTGCATTCCAGAGAAGTGTAATTCGTCATCCATTCATTTGCATTACAATCAAAATTGTAGTATGAGCTTCAATTTTAACATCATATCCTTAAGTTTTAAAAAAAAATAGAACTTTTGCCATGGGGTTACACTGGGATTGTTGTTGTTGTTGTTGTTGTTGTTTGACCAAGACTTGTTACTTTGGTTAAATCAGCTTTCTTGAATGCACACAATGCTCACCAAGTGAAGTTTATTCTTAAAAATTATCTCTGCCAATATGTTTCTCAGGTAATTTCTTTCTGTCGATATGTCCAGTAGTTTCAGCATGAACATGGGATGGAAGTGAAGATCTAACCTTTTTTGTAAATTTGTTCTGAGATAATACGAGTCAAATTTCCCCTTGTCCTCAACACTGTCATTCTATTGTCATTCCAGTTACTTAATCTCAGCTACTAGCTTCTGTATCTAAAACCAGTTACTTCTGTTTCATTTTCTCAGGTGCTTGCTGGTCATTCTCAGCCACTGGAGCAATTGAAGGTATCAACAAGATTGTCTCTGGATCTCTTGTGAGTCTCTCTGAGCAGGAGTTAATTGATTGCGACAAAAGTTATAATGATGGCTGTGGAGGTGGATTGATGGACTATGCTTTTGAATTTGTCAAAAAGAATGGTGGTATTGACACTGAAGAGGATTACCCCTTTAATGAAAGAGAAGGAACATGCAACAGAAACAAGGTACCTAATTGTTCTCTCATCTTCTGGCTCGTATTATTGTACTAAATCTGTTTTTTGTCCTATATATGCTCTCCTGCTTATGGATTCCAAAATTAATATAGAGAACCTAGGACAAGTTTATTCCAGATAAAACATAATGAACAATGTTAACATATGATTGCTTGGCTTAACTTGTCGACTTTGCAGCTACAAAGACGTGTTGTAACCATTGATGGATATACTGATGTTCCGCAAAATGATGAGGACAAGCTTCTAAAAGCTGTGGCAAAGCAACCCGTGAGTGTTGGGATATGCGGCAGTGAGAGAGCATTTCAATCATATTCGAAGGTATCTGCCATCTCCAAACTACCAATCTCCTAATCAGTTAAATTGTTTGTGGGAGAGAAACGTAAAGCTGCTATCTTCGTGTTGCAGGGGATATTCACTGGACCGTGTTCTACAGCATTAGATCATGCAGTACTGATTGTGGGCTATGGTTCTGAAAATGGAGTTGATTACTGGATTATAAAAAATTCATGGGGAACAAGCTGGGGAATAAATGGCTATATGCACATGCAGCGTAATAGTGGGAATCAGGAAGGGATCTGTGGGATCAATAAGCTAGCTTCATATCCAACTAAGAGCAGCCCAAATCCACCATCTCCTCCATCTCCTGGTCCGAGCAAATGCAGTATGTTTACCTCATGTGGTCAAGGTGAAACCTGCTGCTGTGGTTGGAAGCTTCTTGGATTATGCCTTTCTTGGAAATGTTGTGGCTTGGATTCTGCAGTGTGTTGTAAAGATGGACGCCACTGTTGCCCGCATGATTATCCCATTTGTGACACAAGTCGGAACCTCTGCCTCAAGGTATATCTCCACTTCTGAACTTCCTTTCTGTATTTGACATATATCTTATCCTATTAGTACCCATACAACATGAAATATCAATTTAGAGAGTAGAGATTTCCTGTGGAACTGATCATAATGTACTGTTATCCAGTCAACTGAAAATTTCATATGCTATTGTAACTTGATGAGGATGCTCACTGGGTCTTATGGCTATGTTGCGCGGATTCTCCAAAATGCTGCCACACCCGTGTCGGATCCTCCAAAAATACACTACTTTTAAAGGATCCGACACGCACTCAACAACATCTTTGGAGAGTCCGAGCAACATAGCTTTATGGGGATTTTGTCTTTGTTACAAGATATTCTGTGTGTGCAAGCTTCCAAGGGTGGTTTTTAATTTGTTATTGACGTTTGTGTGTGTAACTTCGAGTTGTACTTCCTTTTTCTGCATTTATCTCCAATCCAAGAGTGAATACTGTTATTAGTCTTTCTGGCAGTCCGTATGATATTAACTGAAATTTTATTAGTCTTTCTGGCAGTCCGCATGATAGTAACTGAAATATAAGTGTAAGATAAGCTTGACTTTAGAAAAAAAGAACTACTCTTCAATTCATGCATGCAAGAAAACAAAGTCACGCTGCAATTGTTTAATGACTATTATGACAAAAATAGTCTTGATATATCCTTTATATCTGCTGCATTATACTTCCCTAGGAGCAGCCGGTGCACTAAGCTCCCGCTATACGCGGAGTCCAGGGAAAGGCCGGACCATAAGGGTCTATTGTACGCAGGCTTACCCTGTATTTTTGCAAGAGGCTGCTTCTACAGCTCGAACCCGTGAACTCCTGGTCACAGGGCAGCAACTTTACCAATTACGCAAGGCTCCCCTCCATTTTACTTCCCCAGCCAGAAAGAAAAGAGACTGCGTGAGCACAGGTGTCTTTATTGTAACTTTCTGATTGCACAAGGAGACATCTCTTGTTATCTGTCTCTGGTTAATGAGATAAGCCAAGTTATTCTGAAAAGGTTCACTCATTGCCATTTCATTGTTGACAGAGATGAAATAACCATTAAGGCAAAGCCAATTTCTCTTGATGTGCTGTTCATGATCATTTCCTTTCAGCTTTTGCTACTGTAGTTTTCACAGTTAATTTGTTTTAAATGCAGCGAATGAGCAATGCAACTATAGTGCAACAGCCTCAGAAGAAAGCATTTTCTGGGAAGTTTGGAGGTCTTATTTACCCTGTCTAGGTGTAGGAGCTTGCTGCAGCATCATAATCTTTTAGCTATATTTATGATGCTGTGGATTTGCTGCACGAAATTAGTTTTCAGCTAGGGAATTACACTATGTGGGGGTACACATCTACCCCTTATTAATTACATATTTATATGTATTGCTGTTGCTAGATATAATGTTGTTTGTGTAAAAACTGAGATTGTCGCTGGTGGTCAGACCATTAATTCCTACTGTTAACTCTTGTACGTTATCAGCTTGTATCTTAGTCGTGTTGGGGTTAAAGTGGTGGTGTGAATGGGAAATGACGGAAGAAGGTGAAAAGGCAACTTTAGCTTTTGCACTTTGTCCCTCATTGGTTAAAGACAAGCATTTTGTTGGGTTTAAATATAGAAGCA
>MU732268.1:14747-33357 GCA_026770625.1 Nicotiana glauca
CCCCCCATTTCCCCCCCCCCCCCGTATTCGTCTCTCACCATAACCCTAAAGAGACACCACCTCCACCGTGCCCCACCCCACTGGAGGTGGTCCAATCACTGTAAGATTAACACCCTAGCCTCGTCTTCACCTCCTCATCCCCAATCACCAACCAGTTTCCTTTGAAACCTACCCAAATCCCTCGAATATTAGATAAACAGTTGAACCCTAAGTTTAAAAAAACTTAAAATTGATGGTCTGTTTTAAAGATTTGAAGTCGGAATAGGTTTTGGTCATGTGTTTTCATTTGAGAACACATGATTAAAACCCTTCGACCAATATCGAAGGATGCTGAGGATTTGTTCAAGCCAATCACCTGCCTTCCATTTTAGGTATTCCCCGTTCTTCTTTTGATTTTAATTAGCTTTATTTCTTTTCTTTTTTCTATTTTTTCTGCTTCATCTCATTTTTCTCTACCCCTTTGTTATTTTTATTTTTTTCGGATTGATTTCCCTTCATGTTAGTTTGTTTTGGTTTGGTAATTATTCTTGATTCGTTAAACTTAGTCAATTAATTGTTGAGTCATTTAGCTTGTTGATATGTTAGACCATTTCAGCTTTTTGCAATTGGTAACTAAGTGTATCGTTTGGAGTTGGGTTGTATTTGAGTCAATTGACAAAGAACAGCCCGTCCAAATTGCATTAGGGCATTGGTTCAGCTTCGACCCATAACTCATGTAGGGTTTAAGGTTAAATAATAGGGGTCTTAGGGGTTAGTTTGGGGAAATGGAACCAAAGAGCTTTGAAAATTGAGTGGTCTGCCAATACTGAATGTCAGTGCACTACTAAACTAATGAGTTAATTAATAAAATGGGGATCAGTAGTGGAAAGACACCATGTTCGGTGCTTTTAGGAGCTGGAAAATAAGATAACATGGGAGGGGGGAAACAACAAAAACTGAAAGACACTCTATTCAGTGCTTTTAGGAGCTCGAAAATTAGGTAACATGGGAGGGGAAAACAACAAAAGTTGAAAGACAACTGTAAAGAAGAAAAGGGGGCTGGAAAAAGGTTTAAGTTTTGGTATAAAACAGGCAGATATGAACAAAGAAAAGGGGGATGCTTTTCCATACACTCTGCTATTCACTCATAAACACAGATTTTGAGAGAGAAATATAGAGTGACATTGAGACCTAAACAAAAATAGAGATCAAGTCTGAAATTGAGAGAGAAAGAGCCTTTGAGAGAAAGATACTGTTAGGTTAAAATTTTCTTCTAATTCGTGAATTTTTCAATTTCTGAACCAATTGGTGATTCTCTTGGAACTTTAAAGTGAATTGATATTGGTTTTCCCTGGAAGTTTCTTGAGTCTAGAAGTACTGAAACTACTGTTTCATTGGGTCTTTGAATCAATCCCTTGGTTTTCTTTCATTAAAGTCTGAGGCTATGTATTTGCTACTACTGATACTTTTCTGATCTGCTGTGTTGTTATTATTGTTGAACCTCACCTCTTCCACTTTCATTTCCAGGTACACATTCTTTGAGTTTAAAGCTATGTATGAAACTTTGGTTTACAGGATAAAATGAAATAGTTCCATGTATTTTGACTTTTGTTATTACTCCTATATCTCCTGATTCTGTAATTGTTTAATATAGCAACTGTCTATGATGATGATTGTAATTAGTAGGTTGATAAGATAAAGTTAGATGTAACAATTACTAATTGATTAGTGTGATGAATTTAAAATTTGATATAGTAGTTTAATTGGACTAGAAATTACATCAAACAGCTATACATTCTGTGGTTATTTGGTATACTGTCCCAACCAATCTGACTGTTTGAGTATAATTATTTGTAGCAATGACTTAAAGAGGAATTTCCATTTTATTTTGGCATGTAAAAGTGAATATGGTGCTTACTAAATTCCTTGATGAGGTTGGCTGGGTTTTGAAAAGTATTTATAGTTGCAGGTTGTATGCTACTAGTTTAGTTCATTCATGTTGGAGTTTCAGTAGTTTTAGTTTAATTTTATAGCTTCTTAATTGCTTTATAGCTTAATGTTTTAGTTGGCTCACATAAACGTATTCCTCTTCACACACAAACACATTAAGTTTAAACAGGTTTCTGAATGGAACTTGAATTTGTCCTATAAAATTCTCAAAGTTCGATTACTTCTATACTGGATTTCCACGGCAAATATAAATCACATAGTTTTGACTAGGCTAAATATGAAACTAGGATCCAGCAGATGAAACGAATCTTGTTTTGAAATTGCGAAGTTATTTTTTGCTATTGGAATTTTAAATAGAGGATTCAGAAATGATGGGTTAGTCTACAATTCGTTAATCAATGGCTTGCCTGTGAGTTTGGGTTTAGGCAGTTCCTTCAAATTAAAGTAGTCCATTTCTTAGCCTTCAATAAAACCTTGAGACCATAGTTGAGTATTGTGAGGTCCTATTTTCGTTAAATAATCAGTAATTAAAGTACGCCATATTAAACAAAACAAGTAGCTCATGGTTCCCTGAGTTTTAGTTTAAGTACCCTTTTCAAATAAATTTGAGGTACACCGCGCCAAACCAAATCACAAATGCGTGGCTCTCTTTTATTTATTTTCTATAAAATTATCTAGAACTCAGGACATGCTATATAGCGTATTTTTATGGCCTCCCGCAAAGTTAAAAATGCGTAGTCTGCTTTAGGCGCGTTCTTTAATAATTTTACCTCCCTAAACTCGGGTGCACATTTATATGACCTAAATCAAAATATCAACAATTTTAAAATATGTCAACAACTACAGGTACATTTATGTGACGTGGTTCGAGACGTATCGTAATAACGTTGCAATTTTCTTTAAAAGCGGTTAAAAGTTAAAATTTGCACATAGGTTCATAATTGTTCAAAATTAGATAATTAAGCCGAATATAACAGTTAAGCGACCGTTCTAGAACCATGGAACTCGGGAATGCCCAACACCTTCTCCCGGGTTAACAGAATTTCTTACCCAATTTTTTGGTTTGCGGACTGTTAAACAGTGTCATTCTTTTCCTCTATTCGGGATTTTAACTGGTGACTTGGGACATCATAAATCTCCCAAGTGGCGACTCTAAATTTCTTAAATAAATAAATTCTATTTCGATTGTCCTTTAATTGGAAAAAAAACTCCCTTATTTTACCCTTCCGAGAGTATAGGTAAAAAGGAGGTGTGACACCAACCATGCAGCTACCTGTTGCATTTCTAAGAACACCGCCTAAACCATAATTTTTGTTATAGCTATGAAAACTAGCATCCACATTCACTTTGTACCACCCCCTAGGGGGTTTGAACCAACTGATTTTATAAGGGACTTGGGAGGATTAATAGAGGATTTTTCCGTAAAAATTTAAATTCCACTGCCTTTTGCCTGATTTGGGAACCCCTTGTTTGGTTGGCAGTGTTGTTGATGTTATTACTGTTTTTATTAATACAGATATGCCAAATGATGAAGGGAAAGAAGTTATTCAAGTTTATAAAGTTATGGTTTATAGGAACGTTGAAGTCCCTTATTTGGAGAAGCCAGTGCTTCCCACTGTAGGTCAGCAAGCAGCAACAGCAGCAGCAGTAACAGTGAAACTACAGCTTCGTGGTAGTCCCAGCTACCAA
This sequence comes from Nicotiana glauca, assembly GCA_026770625.1. Taxonomy (NCBI): domain Eukaryota; kingdom Viridiplantae; phylum Streptophyta; class Magnoliopsida; order Solanales; family Solanaceae; genus Nicotiana; species Nicotiana glauca. Next base: position 18,366 of record MU732268.1, read on the forward strand.
AACTTTCCGAACAACATTGACCTGATTCCTTTTTAGCCAAGCATATGTAGGAAACCTTTGAAGCAAGGGTTCGGTCAAATATTTCAAAAATGCTTCACATGGAGTATTCAAAACGGGCAAAAATCGCTCGTATGCGCTCACTTTGTCTTTGCACGAAAACTCTTCATGTTTACGAGCAAAGAGGGGCAACTGTGAGCATGTAATTTTTGACTCACATGAATTACTCCCATAAAATCAAACAAAATTGTCTGTTTTATTGTGTGCAATTTGGTGAAGTTTCGTGATATTTTGTTATTATTTACATTCGTCTGTGCCTTCGTACTTTATATAATTAATGATAAAATACAAAAATATGTTGCATTGTTTTGCATTTAGGATTGGATTTCACATTTTTAGATTAATTGAGCAAGATTTTGTTTTGCAAAAAGGAAAAAAGATTCACAAAAATAGCGTAGTTTGCATTTTAGTGTTTAGTGTTAAATCTTGTGATGTTCTTTTAATTTGGTATTTAATTATTGATGATAATTATTATTCAGAGATACTTAACATTTTTAGTTAGGATTTTGATTTTAATTGATAAAAGAGGAAGGAAATCAAATTAGGCCAATTTTAATTAAGCTCCCAAGCCCAAACGTCCAAACACACTACACAGCCCAAATTACCCCCTATCCGTCCAAATTGACTAAGCCATTTCGACCATCCAAACGATGTCATTTTGGTCACACTCAATTCGGACCGTCGATCTCCTTAGATCGAACGGTCCAGTCCGCCTCCAGCATCGAAGAAACAACGCCGTTTCAGGCTTGTTGATCTAAACCGTTTATTTTATTTGATCGAATGGTCCAGTAGGATCCCCATGCCCTGACCCGTTCCCATCCAAAGACCGCTCTGATCTTGATGATAACGAAATGATGGTGTTTCCGTTAATAAAATGATCCAAACCATTGGTATCATCAGATCGAACGGCCTGAATTCAATCTCCCACCCCGTATATAAGTGAGTAACGCACCCCACCCCCTCAGAACCCCCCTTCTCACCTCTCTCGTCTCTAACCCTAAGAGACCCCTGTACTCACCGCCTCACACCACCGTCCTCTGCCAGTCAAAAATCGCCTACGACGGCAGAAGGTGGCCAAACACCTCCAAATTTACACCATAGGTCCACCATAACGTCCTCATCTCCGATCCACCATTCGTTTCCTTCAAATCCTAGCCGAACTCTTCGAATATTAAATTGAAGCTCAGACTAAAAAACCCTAACTCGCCCAATCACCTCCAAACTAACACCAAATAACCACCGGACTGCCCTTACCCCAAATCCCATGAAGATTTCCCTCGAATATACTCTCAACCCATCGAATCTTAATTAGAAAATAAGGCCCAAAATTGAACTGCTCTGTTTATTGGCAATTGAGATCACAGTGGGTTTTGGCTATGTGTTTTCATTCAAAAACACATGGTCAAGACCCCGTGTGGTCAAAATCAAGAATTCGAAGAAAAATTCGAAGTTTGGCCAGTTTTAGGTTATTCCGTTTCACTTTTCCTCTTTTTTTTCTTTCATTTTTCTTGATTTTGTTGTTTTGTGAGCTGTGTTTCTCAACATTTTTTTAGTTTGTTTAATTTCTGGTTCAATTAAGTCTGTTATGGTAAATCTGTTTGCAATTTTGTTTAAACTTCTGATTCTGCTATTAGAGCAATAGCTAGTATAGTCGTTTGGTGATTAATTGTCTCGAAGTTCGAATTTCAAAAGGGTTAGTCCTTGATTGTTCATGTCAATTTCAATTCTGAATTGTTTGTATGAGAAATATTTTTAACAGTGCAGTGGTAAAACTTCTAGGATCAGAAATTGATACCCTTCGTTTTGGTCACCTCTTGTTCCTGTTGTAGAGAAGTGATGGTTTAAGTTGTATAACATTCAAAGCTTTCAAAAGTATTAATTAAGAAACAAAGGTATAGAGGATAGGTTAGGAAATAAGGGAATAAGGGTTGCCAACAGATGTTAGTGGTGCACCAGTTTTAAATATATGGGTAGTGAAAATTATACTTGTTTAAGTACCTTTAGAGGTGGAAATTAGAAAGAACATGGGAGTAATAATAAAAAAGAGGTTAAGGCAAGGCATGTGCAAAGGGGGCACAGCCTGGAAAAGAGCAGGGCATAGGTTAATAATAAAAGGTTCAGAGAATAACATGGGGCAAAACATTTTCTTATTTGAAAGTGGAAATATAGAGGTTTAGGGAACTGATGAGCTGGAACAAAAAAGGTTTGAGGAAGAGTATAAATACAGAGGTAACACACAGAGATAAGGGAGACTAGGGAGACAATGAGAATCAATGTTGAGTCCAATCTATGAAAGGTACTTCCTGCAAGGGATTCGATTATGAAGGCATTGCCATAGGAAAAATCTAATTTTATTGGGGCAGTCCAAATGCCAGATCCATTCAAAGTCAGAGTTAGTGTTCTTCGGAGATTCTAGCAGTGTATAACAAGAAGTGGTAGTAAAGACTCCTTTAATGGTGAGGAACAAAATAGGTAAGTCAATTGAAAGTCCTTTTGGCGGATTTTTGTTTTGGAGATGGTGGTTAACAAATACGGAGTGGGAGAGAAGGTTAAACAGTTTAGGTTCCAATTAGTACCATCAAAGATATCTCTAATTTTGGTGGAGAAGTCTTTGGCTGAAGGGGGACCTATGACTAGGTCTCTTAGGTTACCAATATTTGGTATCCAATTGGCCTCCCATAGATTAAGATTAGAATGGATGTGAGGGGACCATATGATGCCTTTGGAGCATATGTCCCACCCTTTGCAAATGCTTTTCCAAAGGAAGGAGGATCTATTTGTAGAGGAGCTATTGCAATAGTACGAGATAATAAGCTTTGCCCAAGGAACTAGAGCATTTGTGAGGAGTCTCCAGCTTAAGTTAGCCAGAGTACAAAGGTTTTTATTGAGAGCATTATGGATCCCCAATCCACCATATTTTTTGGGTTGGCATATAGTGGTCCAATTTACCAAGTGAAGTTTTCTTTTTTCTACTGTACAACTCCATATGAAGTCCCTTTGGACTTTATTAATCTCTTTAAGAGTTTTCCTAGGGAGGAGGGTATATTGCATGTAAAGGTTTGGGATGGACTTAAGGCATGATGACGCAAGGGTTGTTCTTCGTGACAAACTAAAGAACTTCATTTTCCAGGATGCAAGTTTGGTTCTTATCTTGTCTATGAGGAATTGATAATCTCTAGGTTTTGGGCTGTAGTGAATGATAGGGAAACCAAGATATATGTCAAAGTTGTTACTCTTCTTAATACCTAGAGAAGTGGTAATGTCAGTGATGATTGAGTGGTTGCAATTTTTTTGAAAAAAAAGAATCTTTGTCTTAGTAATATTGATTCTTTGACCAGATAGGGAGCAAAATTGGTCAAGCCTGTCACACCTCCTTTTTACCTATACCCCCGGAAGGGTATAAAGGAGTTTTTCTAATTAAAGGACAATCAAAATGGAATTTGTTATTAAGAGATTCAGAGTCGCACTTGGGAGATTTATGGTGTCCCAATTCATCGGTTGAATCCCAAATCGAGGAAAGGTTTGACTCTGTTTAAAGGTCCGCGAACTAGAAATCTAAGTAAGGAATTTTGTTAACCCGGGAGAAGGTGTTAGGCCTTCCCAGGTTCCGTGGTTCTAGAACGATCGCTCAATTATCATATTCGGCTTAATTATCTGATTTTTAACAATTATGAACCTATGTGAAAATTTTAACTTTTAACCGCTTTTATTATTATTTTTAAAAGAGAATTGCAACGTCATTAAAACACGCCTCGAACCACGTCAAATAAATGCACTCGCAACTTTTGACATATTTTAACATCGTTGAGATTTGGATTTGGGTCACATAAATGTGCACCCGAACTTAGGAAGGTAATGTTATTAAATAACGCACCTAAAGCAATTAGCGCGTTGTTAACTTTGCGGAAGGCCATCGAAATTCACTAAACGGCACGTCCCGAGTTCTAAAGATTTTAAAGGTTTAATTAAAGAAGGCCACGTAATATGTGAATTTTGTTTGGCATGATGCACCTCAGATTATTCTTTAAAAGGACGTCTTAAAGATGAACTATTATTACCTATTTAGGTTGTCCTTAAAAAAAACTTAATTAAGTAGCACTATGAATTAACTACTATTTAAACTATTTAATGGACCAATTACTAATTCAGTCCTGGGCCCAAAATAGATCTAGTCTTCATGAAAGGTACACAGGATGAAGGCCTCCAAGTCGCAGAAGATGGCCCAGTTCAGCGGGGGCTAACTTGGGCTCGGAGTATGCCCAAATCAGAAAGAGACATCCAAATTGAATGTGAGGATCATCAGGAAATAAAATTCAAGCAATCACATTAATCTAAAATAGATACGTTAACAACTAATTTTTAAATTTGTGAATCTTCTAGCTAGAATCAAACGAACGTAAGGAAGAGACTGAAGTATGAACAATTCAATCATTGGGGCATGGATCATGAATTAACTAAGAATCAATTTAAACATTTATTAGCCAATAGATTTGATGCTCATACAAACGAAATATTAAAACTAGATCCAAAATTTAAACTAACCCTTTAAGCATGATAGTGAAAACCTGAAAAGTATTAACAGGAATCAGTATTATTGTAGGTCAACTCCCAACAATTTTCATGTTTCAAAAAAACCCAATGTCATGACCCAAACCAACTGTTAAAATATCCAGCCTACACATAATCAGCGAATAAACTTGAGGATTCCCCAAATTACTTCTATACTCAGCTAACATGGACTACCAAATTAACATAAACCATTGACACTAAACCAAATGACAAGATATAAATAAGTCATAGTCTCAATAGTTCATGATTAACTACAAAAGCTTAGCAATATACTATGGGTCTAAAGCTACTGATATGCCTCTCCACCTATGTAAATGCAAATAGTCATGACATCAATGCATTTAAGAGTATGAAAGACTAAAAAGAACACTAAGCATGCTTAGATATCCATTACAACACTTTTAATAATTCCTAGGCAAACACAAACTTAAGAATCTAACTAGTTTTACAATAGTTCATGGAATTGAAAGTATAAACATTCCCGAGGAACTGAGAATTAAACAAAATATTTTGTGCTCATGCTTCAGGTCTTATTCTGTCTTCAAATGGAGAGTTACATCATGAAGGATTCAGAAATTTGTACCTGGTATGTAGAACAGAGAAAATGGGGTAAGAAATCAGCAACAACAAACAGCAATCAACAGCAAAATTAAAATCAGTTTCAATCCCAGAAAATGATATTGAGTAGTTCAGGAATCAGTTTCAAGTAAATAACACCCCAACAAACATCAAACCAAGCTTCAATGACTCAAAATACCCCTCAGGAGCTTTAAACTCTTAGCTAACTAAAATCACAAGAATACTTAAACCATTTTTACCCTCATATCAACTTAGAGAATTGTTTCAGGAGTTTGAAAAGAGTTCAAAGATCATTGAGATTCTAATGAAAACCATAAGTGTGTTTCTGACACGATGCTAAAAGAAAATAAGAAGCTAGACTAAACTATAGTTTATGAATTACAAAATCTTATCTAGACCTTCAAACTTGCTCTTGTGTTTCTTGTTGCCTTGTTGTCTTGTATTCTCTTATAGCAATTTCTTTGTTGCTGCCTTGCACCGACTTCTTGACTTGAATTGTATTCCTCCGCTCTCTAGGCGGGCTCCTGACTTCAACATCTTGAAATTATCCTCTGTTATACGAGCGGGTTCCTGACATCAAACTTGAGAGATACGCCTCTGTTCTCTAGGCGGGCTCCTGACCTCAACACTTTAAAAATGTACGCCTCCATTCTCTGGGTGGGCTCCCGACTTTAAAACTTAAAAGTACGTATCTGTTCTCGGAGCGGGCTCCTGACTTCAAAACTTAAAAGTACGCCTCTGTTCTCCAGGTGGGTTCCCGACTTCAAAACTTAAAAGTACGCCTCCATTCTCCGGGCGGGCTCCTGACTTCAACACTTTAAAATGTACGCCTCTGTTCTCCAGGCGGGTTCCTGACTTCAAAACTTTAAAAGTACGCCTCCGTTCTCCGGGCGGGCTCCCAACTTCAACAACTTAAAAGGTACGCCTCTATTCTCCGAGCAGGCTCCCGACTTCAAAACTTAAAAGGTATGCCTCCATTCACCGAGCGGTCTCCCGACTTCAACAACTTAAAAGGTACGCCTCCATTCTCCGGGCGGGCTCCCGACTTCAAAACTTAAAAGGTACGCCTCTGTTCTTTGGGCAGGCTCTTGACTTCAAAAACATAAAAGGTATGCCTCCATTCTCCGGGCGGGCTACCGACTTCAAAACTTAAAAGGTACGCCTCCGTTCTTCGGGCGGGCTCCCGACTTCAAAACATAAAAGTACGCCTCCGTTCTCCGGGCGGGCTCCCGATTTCAAAACTTAAAATTATGCCTCCATTCTCCAAGCGGGCTCCCGACTTCAAAACTTAAAAGGTATGCCTTCGTTCTCCGGGCGGGCTCCCGACTTCAACAACTTAAAAGTACGCCTCCGTTCTCCGGGCGGGCTCCCGACTTCAAAACTTAAAAGTACGCCTCTATTCTCCGGGCAGGCTCCCGACTTCAAAATTTAAAAAGTATGCCTCCGTTCTCCGGGTGGGCTCCCGACTTCAACAACTTAAAAGGTACGCCTCTGTTCTCCGAGCGGGTTGCCGACTTCAAAACTTAGAAGTACGTCTTTTGTTACTTGACATTGTTTTCCTTTGCATCCTGAACAATTTTTCCTTGAAACTTGAATTATCTTCCTTCGAAACTTGGCTTATCTTCCTTCGAAACTGCTTTCCCTTAAAATTGGTGTTGTCGTGCTTTCCTTTAAAACTTGTGTTGTCTTCCCTGTTCTGTTTGGTGTTTGCCTTTCCTTATGGTGGGTTTATCCGAAACAACCGAAATTTTCTGCCCCTATTTCAATCAAATACAAAAATCTCGTTAGTTTAAAATGCGGTGGTTGGTTGTGATGCTCTTGCTGGAGATGGTTTTTTCTTCCCTCTTTTCCGTACTCTGTTTTCTTTTACTTCCTTGGACTCGGTTGAAAACTTCCGACCTTCTGACTACTCCTTAGTCAAAAACTTCCCAACTATTGTTTCTAGTCTTCTTATCTGACCCCATATATTTCACATGAGAGTTAATTTCTATTCGAAGATCTTGCCTGTTTATTGACTAACCACTTTCTCTGCCATCCGTATTCCTGAAATGTCGTTTCTTCGTTCAGACCCATATCCTATATTTGTTGTATTGCTCCTAAACCGAAATCTACCTGACCTTTGTGTCTCAAATGAATCACGAATCACGTCAATTGCCTCCATTCCATGTATATCTTGTTCTTTCTTGACTTATCCACTGGCCTTGGCCTTGAGGTCTGTTGCTCCTTCACCTGTCATGATAACTTTGATTTCTACTTGGTAGGTCTTGCTCGTTACTGGTTCACCACCCTTTTATCAATCTTATCACAGGGAATACCTTTGATCTGTGCACCCTATCCCATCATCTGTTGCATTGTTCATGAATTGATATACCAAGACTTTGTATTTCACAAGGATCCCTAAAGCATGCTGATTATTACCGGCTCAGTGCTTTTTGTTGTTTTTCCTTACTTGTGACACTTTGATGTGCTAGCTAGACCCTGTTTTGTGCAAATGGAATGCTGGTGGCAGATTTTGAAGGCATTTCTCACTTGTTATGACCAAACATACTCAGGAGGAGGAAGTAAACAAAACAAAATGACCAGAGTGAAGGACAAAGGAAAAGGATGATTCCTAACAAGAAGAACTACTACAAAGTAGAAACCTATCATATGTGGATGCCAACTCTAATGACAGTGACATGCACTTGCAGCCTATTCTGTTAAGTCATTCCGATGTTCAACTCTTGTCGTACCCCTTTTTTGTGAAACGGGACTTCCATGCTCTGCCTATTCAATCCGATTCACAATCCTGATTTTGACTTGTAGTGCCTGAAAGGTTTTAACTATCAAGTCTCTCTCTTTATGGTCTTTCTCTCTCCTTACAGTCGCCTCAAGGTGCCCGTGACGGTTTTCACCAATAAGACTCTCTCATCTCTATTTTTCTTGTTTGGACCGAAGTGTTGCCCCTGGTATGAATAATCTTTACTTGCTCGACTTGGCATCTCTTGAAGACTGATCGGAAGGTCTTTCTTTGGACCGTAACGTAGGCTTTTGGATAAGGTTAGAAAAAGGGGTATTAAAGGCTCAAAATAATTCAACATGGGTTCAAAATTACACCTTTCGGAGTCAAATTTCTTTACAACAATCACAACTTCTGCCCTAGTTTCTTTCTTGGGGAATCTTGGATTTTTATTTTAGTGTGACTGAACCTCAGAGAGAGGCTACCTGCGTATTCTTTCGAAATCAAGTCGAACGTAGTTCATACCCAATTCCTTGTTGTTATATTCTTTCTTATCACTTATTAATATTTTTCTTTTTTCTTTTTCTTTTTCCTTTTCTTATCTTTTCTTTTCTTTCTTTCTTTTTGTTGTTTTGTCGTATTTGTTGTTTTTTCTTTTCTTTTTCTTATCTTTCATTCTTGTGTTTCTAATCTTTGCTACTGATTCCGAAAGATGGGTATAAAAGAAAACAAATAAGGCTCAAAGGGGTAACGAAGGATAAAGTGTTTAGATAGCAGAACAAAATGCCTTCATCCTTCCAATCTTCAAAACAAATGCCAAGCACAAACAATGCGATTAAACAAACATTTGGGATATCTTTCTGATTGTGCTAGACTTTATAGCTATATCCACATATTTGCTTTCCTCATCTGTTAGAAATACCATTTGGCAACATTCTCATTCTCATTACCATGAACGGCCCCTATCAATTTGGCCAAACTTTTTCTTTAATTTCTAACTGATGCGGCATAAAGCATAAGGTTTCTTTATGTTCTATCAGCCCCAGTTTTACATGGTTCGGGATTTAAATGATCTTAATCTGTTCTTATTTCCCTTAAGCTTCCCGATCATCTCCCAATTGCTTCATGATTAACTTTTAAGATTAGGCCTATGTGCGGATGTCGTGTCAATAGAGTTGACAGGAAAAGAACTATAAAGAGGAGAGAACTAACCAAAAGAAGATGACTCGAAATAACAGAAAATAGGACATTGCATTAGACGATGAAACAATTCGAATAACAAGACCAGCAAACTACACTGGGGTTACAACCCTTAGAACAAACCTAGACAATGCTAAATGAGATACTACGACCAAAGGGAGTGGACAAACTCAAAAGATAGAAGGGTTTGATTTACAAGACCATATCCAGCTTACAACCCTGAAATAACCTGGATAACAGAAATGAAAATAAAATCAGCCACCAAACTCCTCTCTGGTTGACCAAGAAATGGAGCGTCTTTCCAATCACCAAACTCAATATCTTAGCCATTGACTTCTGCATCAATATTTCCAAGACCATTATCCACTTCAATATCATCGGCTTTAGTCAATATATCTCCAAGAGGATTCGCACGCTCTTTGTTACTGTTGTTGATCACAATTACACCTTCGTGAATTATTCTTTCTATTTCTTTCTTTAAAGAACAACAATTCTCAATGTTATGCCTTTGGACATTAGAGTGGTACATGCATCGTGTAGTAGGATCAAAACCTTTTGCACGTGGGTCTGGAGTATAACCGAGGAGCGGATCAATCAGGCCAGAACGCTTTAGCTTTTCAAACAAACTTGCATAAGATTCTCCGAAAGCATTCTCTTTTTGCAGTAGTCTTTTTATTTTGTACCCTGGCCTTGGTTGGAATCTTTTGCGGACAGGTGGTTGATAAGCCTGATGAGACATTTGTGGCAGCGGTGCAGACCATCGCTGGCCTCGGGGATATAGGGCGTATGGTGGTGCACCATGGACAAGATATCTGGGAAGTGATGTACGATTTAGGGGGTTTTATGGAGAGAAGTAGTGGTCGGGAGAATGAAAAGGATATCCACGGGGTCAATATGGAGGCTGAGCAAGGACGACCACTGGACTTTGTCGTTGGTGGGGTTCTACAACATCTTTTCTTTCCATGGGAAGATTATCCCGAGCAACTTATTCACTCCATCTGAGCCAGAACTTACTAAAATTTTCTTTAGGTTTCTTTTCTATCTGAGATACGGAGGAGTGATCCGGGACAATGTCTGTATTATTCTGAAAGTGTCGCACAAAATACTGAGCCATGTCATCCCATGTATGCCACTTACTGACATCTTGACGATTATACCATTACAAAGCTGCCCCAGTCAAGCTTTTGCTAAAGTATGCCATTAGCAAATTGGCTTTCTCGCCAACATTCCTCATTTTCTCGCAGTATTCCCTCAGATGGACTACCAGATCTTCGCATTCCTTATTCAAGCTGAACTTTGGTACTTTAAACCGTGCGAGCAGGCGGACATCAGGGAGTGTACACAACTCTTGGTAAGATATGCTGCCTTGGTCTCTCATCCCTTGCACGTTCTTTAAGGATTGTTCTATGTTCTTCAGCCTCTCAGAACTTGGAGGAAGAGTGGTGGAGATACTAGGGTGATTGGAAGATGCCAAAGTTTGGGTAACGACAGCATCTGAGAAACCAGGTGGTGGCGGTATTGGTACCTTCCCAACCATCGTATTGGGGTTGTTCGTGGTGATGGAGGGGGAAATGTTTTCCATATTGAGAGGATGTCGTTGCCTTAGGATTTGGATTAGTCAAGTTCTTCTTCTTAGGGTTGAAGGAACTCTTTGCATTTTGGATAAAAGAAGTTAAATTTATTGCACTGTAATTTGGCGTGGGATTTTTGGTGGGAAGAGAGGTTAGACGATTGGGTGGGGAAGTGAAGATTGCTTCATTTTTGTCTATGGCTTTTGATTGCCCTAGATCATGTTTTATAGAGCACTTAAAGATTTTGTTTGAATTACCAATGGGAATGTCCATTTGGCTACTTTCCTCTAAGGAGTTGTTTGCGTTAAATTTCAACCTTCATATTGAAATTTCCAACAATGTTTATAAAAATCAACATTGTCCATTTCCCCCTTCTTTTTCACCCCTTTTCCATTTTCTGAGCGAGGGGAGTTAGTTTGAAATAAATGCATGGTGATATCGATATAAGTAAAAGATGTTGAAGACCTAAAAACACTTGTTGTAGAGGCCGTGACAAAGGTTACAACGGCGGCGGGTTTTCCCCTCTTACTAAACTTTATTTTAATGAAGTGGTTCATAAAATTCAGTATGAAGTCTACTGCCAACTATTAACAAAATATTTCGCATGTTGGACCAAAAAAATGTTATCTTTTTCCATATAAAAGGATGCGTTAGGACGTTAAACAAACTCTCTCTATATATATAAAAAGTCTAATCTTTGGATAAGGTAGCTTTCAGAATTCAATAGCTTCTTTTGACTTCTTCGTTAAGAAAGAACCGCTGAATTTGTTGAAAATCTTTTTCACGAATGTGACGGACAACATCAACGGGACAGTTCACAGTTGTGTTTAATTGGTATTTAATTCTAATATACAGTCTTGGCTGCATTTTCCATCTTGTTTTAATATTCTTAAATATATATAGTCTTAAGATTCTATTGACCTGTCACATCATTCTTTTACACATTAAGAAAAATAATTAATAATAAGAATTATTTGACTAATTCTTCCTTATTTATTATATTCTTTGATCTTTCACTATATATGCTCACCCCATAAACGCCCCTTCTTCATCAATTGGGTGGAGTGGAGAAAAATAAGTTAAGCGTTAATATAGGGTTGAAAATTATACATTCGCCCATCCAAAAGTCAAAAAATGACTTATACTACGAAATATTTTTCTTAAATTCTGTCATACTGAACCCACACATAATTTATGGATTAGCTGATTCCACCCTTTGGAATTGCTATAAAAAAGATATCATATTTGGAGGCAAAGTGGAACAAGATATATAGTTATAGTGAAGCCTAGGCGAGGAAATTAAAAATGTCTATCAAACAAGAACAAAGTTACATGGCCTCTGTTAATGCTGGTTTTGTTTGTACTGTGCATGAATTTGTGGTGTGAATATGGTGAAGCATCAAGAATCTTCTTAGATTTCTCTGCCATTCCAGGTGTTGCATATCTTCCTTCTTCTGTTTACTCTTGATCTCTCCATTTGGTTTTAGACAGAACAGTATGTGTGTGTGTGTGTGTTTTTAAAGTATGTGTTTTAGAAATTTGAAATATGTGTTGTGAATTGTGAAATCGTAATTGGCAGTGACGGAAAGGCTGGGCGGACTAGACCGCAGCAACCGCCGGAGCACCAGGGAGTCGCCGGGAGGGAGCTATCCTGCTCCGGCAGCTAATGTAAATGACCATGTACATCACTAGCTACTGCTTGATGGATTATGTATGTAACTGGATCAAGATATATATATATATGGTGAGTTGGTGACCTCTATTTTGTTATGGGCTTCTCACTTGTAATAAGAAGACATTGTTTGGCTGTGTTTAAGATATTTTTCTATGAAAGCAATGAGAGTAATTTTACTTAGTTTGTCTTTTTAATAACTACAGTACATCTTTTCCTGAATCTTTCCATGGATATCGAGTAAAAAAGAGTTACTTCATGAGATGAACACAGAAGGAAACGGATGATTATAATAAAGAAAAGAGAGAGAGAGAAAAAAGATTGACTTCATATTTTACTCGACCTAATATTCTATTCAACTTTCAAAAACTTACGGCAAATAACATAATCGATAAAATTTTTCTTTTTTCCTTTAAATGAGGAACGTAACATTCAGAAGCTAAAAATTCTTTCCCATAATTAAAGAGGTGTTTATGAAATGGTTGGTTTGTATTTGGATGAGTAGTTTTTCAACGAGTTTTTCTTCCCTCCTATCTTTTCTTTAATTTTATAGTTCCTTAGTTCTAGGGTTAGCGGGTGATACATGAACGCTGTGGTTTGCAACTTGAATTGTTATTATTATTTTATCATATTGGTTTATTTATATAATTATGCCTTTATTTATTTGATTGCTTAATCACCAATTGAAAACTCCCTTTGGTCCATATAATAAGTGACATTTTGGCCTTTAATTTGACAAACCTCTTAAGAAAATACTAACTCCTAGAGGAAAAAAAGAAGGTATTTTGACTAAATTACTCTTAACTAAAATTTACATATTGTTAACTTTATATATTGGAATATGTAAATAAGGGCAAATTTTAAAAAAATAAAGTTAATTCCTTCTCGATTATGTAAAAGGACACTTATTTTGGGCCCAAATAAAAAGATCAAAAAGTAACTTACTATGGACCGAAGGTAGTACTATCTACGAATCTAGGATTAACCTTGAAAGTGGGAATTCTATGATGAGAAATTATACCTTTATGCCCATTAAGTCTAAACTATTTATCCCTTTATACTCGAGCAAAATTTATTATTCCTACCTATGCAGCCCAAACTATTTACCCGGCCAACTCAATCCCCCTTCCCTTTTCAATTTCTCTAAACAAGCATAGTCACACAGCTAAATGTTTCCTTCCCCTTTCAAAAACATTCATAATTTAGTCTTTTTAATGGATTATGAAAACCCAGTGCAAACCCATGCATTACTTGTGACGACCCGACCCGTCGTCTCATGTGTCACTGCATCGTTTTCCTCATTTTATGCTTCTTCATGCTTCGTTATCGGTATGTGGTGTGTTAGAATTGATTTGGACTGGTTTTGATAAGAAATGAGACACTTAGTCTCTTTAAGGAAGGCTTGTCTTGGAAAAGTCAACCGGACGTTGACTTATGAGTTAGAGGGCTAAGATGGGATTTTTGGTGATTTGGTTAGCTTCAGAAAGTAATTTGTGACTTAGAAGTGCGATCGGAATTGATTTTGGAGGTACGGTGTAGAATTAGGCTTGAATTGGTGAAGCTAGTATTTTGGTGAATTCAAGGTGATAGGAGAGATTTTGATCCGAGGGTCGGAATGGAATTCCGAGAGTTGCTGTAGCTTCGATATGTGATTTGTGATGTGTGTGCAAAATTTCAAGTCATTCGGACGTTGTTTGGTTGGGTTTTTGACGAATGCATGTTTCGGAAGTTTCGAAGAAACTTAGGCTTGAATCCGATGTGATTTAATGGTTTTAGCGTTGTTTGATGTGTTTTGATGATTGGAGCAAGTTTGGATAGCGTTTTAGGATGGGTTGGTGCTTTCACTTGAGGTCCCCGGGGCCTCGGGATGAGTCTGGATGGTTAAACGGGGAGTTTTGGGAGTTTGCATATTGTTGTAGGTTGCTGCATCTGGTATTCTCGCTTCTACGGGTTTTGGGCTGCAGAAGCGGAGGCGCTTAAGCGGAGTATGTCATCGCAGGAGTAGTCCAGGGGTTGGTAATGTAGATCCGCAGAAGCGAACCCTTCATCGCATCAGCGGGTCCGCAGAAGCAAAAAGTTAGCCGCAGAAGCGGTTTTGGGCAATTTAAATGAACATCCGTGTGACGACCCGGCCCGTTGTCACGTGAGTTACCGCCCCATTTTTCCCGTATCATGTTGTTCTATGTTTCAATATCAGTATTTGAGTTGATTTGAGGAAATTTGATGGTTTTAGTATTGTTGGGTTTTACCGTGGTTTGAAGATGAGTATATTTCTTATGGGTATGCGAAGCATGGAGTGTGTAATAATTTTTCTTCTAAATGGGATCAATGAAAGTTCTCGACTAGTTGAGTGCGTCGATGTCTGTGGCGCTGAAAAGAGATAAAAGTTCTCATGTTATCCTAATGTGGTATGTATATGCGTTATGTTGTGGAGGATTGGGATTTCTGTGTGTAAGGCTCAGTTCAGTTCGGAATGGAAAATCATTAAATTCTTAAGCGGCATAGGCAACTGCAGGTGATTTAAGAATCGATCTTCAGATGATTTGGGCGAATGATCCTCATATGATAAGGAAACGGTGTTGCTAATCATAGTGATTTGACAAGGGTATATGTTTCAGAAAAAGG
>MU732268.1:37201-64940 GCA_026770625.1 Nicotiana glauca
GGATTTATTGCTAATATCGGCCCTATTGAATGTTGTATTGTAGATTGAAGTTACATAATTGTATTGGATCATTGTAGTATCATTAAGGGGCGAATTTCAGATACGTATGGCTAAAACCCTGTCTTTTAGAAATCGAGCTTCATCGATGTTTGTGTGATTTTTGGTCAGATTCGACGCACGAGGAGGCCAATTTGAGAGGCAAGGGCATAGCGAGCTAGACTTTGGGCCGGCTAGAGGTGAGTAATAGATGTGGATGATGACCTGAGGGTTTAAAACCCCGGTATATCACACTGTGATGCTATATTGAGTTGAGACACGTACTCTACGGCGAGTGCGGGGTCGTTTGTGATCGGGGACTATGACTTAGTCCGCCCGAGTGACGTTGTACTGTGTTATTGGTTAGAAATTGGTTGATGAACATCCTACTTGGATTGTTATGATCATATTTGGGCTGAATGTCGATTATTTGGATCCCTTAGGGATTATTATCACCGTTTCTACGATATTAACATATTTTCATGATATCAGTCCTGAGATGAACACTGTCTAGTAATGAATATTAAAATTCTGAGATTTTAAGCACTAAATCTGAAATTCCTAATAATTGGAACTTAAATGATAATTTTGACTGTGTCTGGAGGCTTGCATTTATATATATATATATATATATATATATATATATATATATATATATATGGACTGATGGTGGATAGGGCTGCACGCTGCAGCGAATGCTATGAATATATTGCGCTTGGGCTGTAAGAGCCCCTCCGGAGTCTGTTCACACCCCCAATGAGCGCTGTCGACGTTAAATGGATGGGGCTACGCGCCGTAGCGGCCATGTACATTGCATTGCATTCATGCATTGTTATTTATTTGTTCTACCTGTCAGTACCTGTTGCTGTTTCATTGATGAATGTGTAGACTGATTGGTTATAGCTTTGTATTGTGCTATATTTGGGTTTTGCTAGTTTCGAGATTTTTGCTATTTTTCGATTGTTTTCAATTGGGTATTGTCCCCTTAGCACATTGTGATGTATTCACTCTGATTTTAGCTATATTCGACGCGCGTGGAGGCCGGTTTGAGGGGCAAAGGCGTCGCGGGCTAGAGATTTCACCGGTTCGAGGTGAGTAATACTTGTAAATGATATCCTGAGGGTTTGAAACCCCGGATTTGCACATTATAGTGCTGTATTGAGGTGACTTGCACACCAGATATGAGCGTGGGGTAGGGCACCATTGGGGATTGTGACTTGGTCCATCCCGGTTGTTGATTTTTACCGCGTATTTGACTAAAACTACTTGTTATCATCATAATTTGGGCTGATTGCCATGTTTGGGCTTCATGGCAACTATGTGAATCCTTCAGGGATTGATAGCACTGTTTTTGCATTATTTTGCATACTATTTGATCTCGATCCAGGGTTTGAATACTGATTTGCAAGCTCAACCATTTTTCTAAGATTTGAAAACTTAAACAACATTTTATTGACGTTTTGAGTTGAGAACTATTATTTTAATATTGCCGAAGTGGCTTATGTGTATTTTTGGACTGAGCATGGATCGGGCTGTGCACCGCAGCAGTGTTATAGTAATTTTTGGATATATGGTTGGCTCGGGCTGCGTGCCGCAGCGGTACTGTATTGATATTGAGGCTGAGGGCCTGGTTGATGCCACGAGATGGCTTGATTATTGCGCTTGGGCTGTAGGAGCCCCTCCGGAGTCTGTACACTCCCAGTGAGCACCGTCGACGATAATCATATGGTTGGCTCGGACTGCAAGCCGCAGTGGGTACCTGAGTGTACCGGTCATATGCATTGCATTGCACTCATGCATTGGTTCCGGTTTGTATTATGTGTCATGACATTCAGCACTTTCATTTCATTGGCATCCATGCTACTTCTATGAGACCCCGTAAAACTTTTGAACTCAAAACCTTGTAACTTGTGGTGTCGGCTCCGAACATGTATTAGGAATGTGTAGAGGGGTGTCGGAAATCCATGGGAAGTTTGGCTCATCTGGGAGTGGATCAGAGGCCCTTGGTTCGGGAGGTTTATCAATTGGCCAATTTAGGGGTTCGCATTTCGGCATCAGAGGAAGGGAGTGTTATGGTGCATAATGGAGCGGAGTCGTCGCTTGTGACGGAAATCAAGGAGAAACAGTTTATTGATCCAGCATTGGCTCAGATGAAGGAAGCAGTTCTGAATAACAAGACTTCAGCATTCTCACTCAGCAGCGAAGATGGTGTTTTGCGGTGTCAAGGTAGGTTATGTGTTCCTGATGTGGATAAGCTTCAGGAGAGGGTAATGGCAGAGGCTCATAATTCCAGGTATTCCGTGCATCCGGGTTCTACGAAAATGTATCATGACCTCAAGGAGGTTTATTGGTGGAACGATATGAAGAGGGGTATGGCGAACTTTGTATTTAAGTGTCCGAATTGTCAGCAAGTGAAGGCCGAGCATCAGCGACCTGGTGGGCTAACTCAGCTTATGGAAATACTGATGTGGAAATGGGAGATGATTAACATGGATTTCGTAGTGGGGTTACCTCGCACTCAGTACAAATTCGACTCAATTTGGGTAATAGTGGATCGACTCACCAAATCAGCTCACTTTTTGCTAGTCAAGCCCACCAACATGGTAGAGCAATATGCTAAGTTGTATATCAAGGAGGTAGTAAGGCTCCATGGCACGCCACTTTCTATTATCTCGGATCGGGGGGCCCAGTTCTCGGCAAACTTTTGGAAGAAATTTCAGCAAGGTTTGGGTACTCAGGTGAATCTTAGCACAGCTTTTCATCCGCAAACTGACGGTCAGGCCGAGCGGACTATTCAGACGCTTGAAAATATGTTGCGAGCTTGTGCCTTTGATTTGAAGGGGAATTGGGATGAGCACTTGCCAATTATAGAATTTTCTTACAATAACAGCTTTCATGCTAGCATCCAAATGGCCCTATTTGAGGCATTATACGGACGAAGGTGCAGGTCTCCGATTGGGTGGTTCGAAGTGGGTGAAGCAGAAATGATAGGGCCAGACCTTGTGCACCAGGCTATGGAGAAAGTTAAAATCATTCACGAAAGGATGAAGACCGCTCAGAGTCGTCAAAAGTCTTATGCGGATGTTCGTCGGAGGGAATTGGAATTCCAAGTTGGTGATTGGGTGTTCCTAAGGGTATCCCCTATGAAGAGAATCATGCGCTTCAGGAATAAAGGTAAGTTGAGTCCTAGATATGTCGGGCCGTACCGAATTGTTCAAAGGATAGGGCAGGTGGCCTATAGGTTGGAATTGCCTCCCGAGATGTCATTAGTGCACCCGGTTTTTCACGTGTCCATGTTGAAGAAAGTGGTTGGGGATCCATCCGCCATCGTGCCAGTCAAGACTATCGAGGTTAATGAAGAGTTGTCGTATGAAGAGGTTACGGTTGCCATTCTTGATAGACAAGTCCGTAAGTTGAGAAATAAGGAAGTCGCCTCAGTCAAGGTGTTGTGGTGAAGTCAGCAAGTTGAGGAAGCCACGTGGGAAGCGGAGAAGGAAATGAAAGAGAAATATCCCCATCTGTTTGATCAAGCCTAGAATAAAATTAGGTGACCTTTCTATCTCTAAAACCACTCTCATTATGTCCGTATTGGTTCCTTCCTAAATTCTAGTGAAGTTCCCTCTAGTTGCGCAAGACTTATAGGTGTTGTGGTGATTTTAAGCCATGTGAACATCTCTTTGGTAAATGAAAATTTGACAACGACTCTTGTGTTAAGTAATCAACTAATATTAAGCGTAGGTTGGTAATGAGTTACTTGTGTGCATGTGATATGTTGAAGTGATGAAATTATATGAAACCTATTTGAATAACTGATTCATCAGCAAAACGTATCAAGTGATCCAACGTGTGCAATTGTTAAAGTAGGAAATTGTATAACAATTCTAGGAATGGTTGTAATCCTATTATGATGTTGGAATTTGTGTTTCGGGGGCCCTCTATCAGGTAGAAATGTCCATATTACAAAGGAAACTCTGGCGAAATTTTTCTAAAATGGGGGGAGGGGTGGAGGGGTGGTAAAAAGGTACAAGAACTTGCGTAACTTGTTTCCAAAACCAACTGAGCCTTAGAATGCTGAAGGGTTAGGAATAAGTCCTCATTCGGTGACGAATGATTTTTAAGTGGGGGAGGATGTGAGACCCCGTAAAATTTTTGAACTCAAAACCTAGTAACGTGTGGTGTCGGCTCCGAACATGTCGCCGCGGTTCGGACCCTTGGTAGTAAACTAAGCTTTTAAAAATCATAAGAATCAAGTTTCCAGAGATTGTCATTTATGCGGTCCAGAATGCGATCGCAGATCAGCTATGCGGACCGCATTCCTGCCGCATAGTGAAACAGTAGATTGGTCAAAATTGATGTTGAAAATGCGGTCCATTATGCGACCGCATAATTAATATGCGGACCGCATAATCGTCGCATAAAATCCTCAAGGATTTGTGGAGGTCAATTCTGCAGTGCAAAATACGACCGCATAACAGGAATGCGGAACGCATTCCTGTCGCAGACCGGAACAGACCTTCAGAGTTTTGAGGGCATTTCTGCGGTCCACTTTGCGGACCGCATTTCAGTTCTGTGATCGCAGAATGCGACCGCAGATGTTGTCGGGCTTCTATTTTTCCCAATTTTAAAACCCGACCCCCTTTTAATAAAACACCCCAACCCCCCTCATTTTAACGACATTCTGATCAAATTAAGAGAGAGGAAGAGAGGGTCTTGAGAGAGAAAACTCATCTTCTCCAAAAATCTTGTTCTTCAAAGCTATCCGGGCCGGGGAAATTCAAGCTTATCTTCATACCCCTTTCCCTATAGGTAAATCCCTAACTTTTCCCATTGAAATTCCGTTTTAAATTAAGGGGGGGAGTCTCATACGTAGGTTTTTGAAAATAATGGTCGAGATCATTCATGCATGCCTTTCTATAACCTAAAACCTAGTGAGAGTAATGGGGTGGGAGCAAAGACTTGTGCAAAGAAAGGGTTAATGTCCTAAATATGTTCGGGTAGTGATTGTGAACCTTGAATTCTAAGCTATGTGCATTAATTTGTGCGTTATATTGACGTTGCTAGATTTCGGTGAATTTGAAGTAAGAATTAAAAAGGAATTCGGCTCCAGGTATGTATCGCTAACTTTAACCTTTGTAAAATTGCCATGTTTGGTGTCCAAATACTTGGTATGCGATATTTTCATGAATTAGTTGTGAAGTTAACCTCTCGTGAGCATTATGTGTTTGCTTGTGTACACCAATTGTGAATTCTTGTAAGTATTGTGCCTTGTGTGTTGTGTAGTAAGAATTGTAGAATAATTGATAGAAGAGAATCGTAACTGGTGAAACGGAAATAACTGTGGTAACATCTCTTGTGGTTGGTCGTGTAAAACTATTGTTGTGATCTAAATGGTACAATGGGCTATTGGTAACATGAAAACGGCATGGATAGTCATATGAACCTTTTGGTGAGTTGTGTTGTTATTGGAATTTGTTGTTGTTGCTCTTAGAACCTGTTGCTGTATCTTTGTAAATTGTTATTGTTGTGGTGTTGTTTGTGGACTGTGATTTCTCAGTGGGATCGGATTGCGTGCCGCAACATGAAGTAATAAGATGTGGGTTGCGGTGATAAGGGTGGCCGAGATAATAAGGGTGGCCGAGGTAATATGGGTGGAAAGTGATCGATATCACTATTGAAATAAAATATGAAACCATTGTGAAATTGAAAATGTAGAAGTGATGATGGGGACAAGAGAGTTTGTTAACTTATTTGTCTTTGATTGTTTTCCTTGATTGTACTCAATTGTTGTTTCTCTCAATTATTTATTACTTGTGTATGGCTTGAGGTTATTCAGGGTAAGGTTTGTTATACATACCAGTACAATTCAAGTGTACTGACGTCCCTTTTGCTGGGGACGCTACATTCGTGTTATAATTGTAGGTGGATCTATAGCAGGTACTCCAGCCCACCGTTCGTAGCTCTCCCTCTGCCTTCCATCAGCTTTTTGGTGAGCCCCATTCCCCACGGGGCCCCACGTGGCTTAGGCCACTTGTTTCCGTAGTTTTATTTTGCTGTTGTGTAAGGTAATGAATTAATAACTTCACTAACTACTATGTATGTATATTTTGCAAAAGTGTTTTAAGTTAATTATATGGCTAGTTCTTGCAAATAATGAGTAAGGAAAACATGGGTTAACGCGTGGGGTAGGAAAGGCACCCAGGTCCGCTTGGCTGGGGCTTCCCGGTCAGGTGCCGGTCATGTCACTCGAATTTGGGGCGTGACAACTTCTTGCACTACTTACCTGATACCCTGGCATTATTTGTTAATGGAGTGTTGTGCCCGAGGGGCTGATTTATGTACTGACTTGCACTACCTGTTTTGCATTCATTTGCTTAACTATTGGAAAAAGGGTATTTTTGAAAAAGGTTTTAAACTGAGTCAAGCTATTTCTAAAGGTTTCATGGTTTTACTGTTTTCTTAAAGGGTTGTACTGCTCTATATAGCATAATGGAGTGCCTTACGTGATTTCGTGCTGCTCAGTTATTATTTACTTTTATTACTCACTGAGTTGGAGTACTCACTTTACTCCCTGCACCTCGCGTGCAATTGCAGGTATTTGTTACCCGGTAGCGGGTTTGAGCTGATTGAGGATTTTGTTATTGTAGCTGAGCAAGGTGACCGCCAGCGTTCGCGGCACCGGATGTTTTCTTTAGAATTTCTAGAATTTATTTTTGTATATTATTGGCTCTGTAGTTATGTTCAGGTTTCTTTAGATGCTCGTGACTTGTGATACCCCGGTCGAATTGTGTTGGGTTGTAAATACAGGTTATTATTGTCGTTAAGCTGTATTTATCTATTCATTTATGTTTAATAATTGTTAAAGAGACGATTTAGGTTAGTTGGCTAGCCTTGTCTTCACGAGAGGTGCCATCACGACCGGGTTTGGAAATTGGGTCGTGACAAGTTGGTATTAGAGCCTAGGTTACTAGGTCTCACGAGTCATGAGCAGGTTTAGTAGAGTCTAGCGGATCAGTACGGAGACGTCTGTATTTATCCTCGAGAGGCTACAGAACCTTTAGGAAAACTTCACTTTCTTGGAATTCTAATCGTGCGTACTTAATTCAGCTTGAGATGCAACTCTTGAAATTCCTTCCATACGTCTGTATGCGAACTTGAGCGCTCAGTATTATATGTGCCTTGATGGTTTGTTATTTTCCCAATTGAGGGGCGAGATGTGATCTTCGTGAGTATGTTGGGCCAGTCTGGAGGACTTGAGGCCGGATCTCTGCCTATGGCTTGAGCACCGAGGTGCTGATTGCGTGAGCAAGTTTTTTGAACTTGTATGTTTAGTATTGTCCTTATTAGCCGGAATGGCGGTTGGATATCTATGTGATGAGTCTGTTAGTAATGCAAGATGTATCTATATGACATGGTAGTGACGAAGAAGTCTGCTGGATAGTAGATGAACTGTTAAGTGTTCGATTCCGATTGTGATTGATGTGTAGCCCGAATTATGGGCGCGTGAAGAATATTTTTCATGTCTCCTAGTTGGTAAGTGAAGTACATTACATGTGGCAGTATGAGTTCAGACTCAAGAAGACTAAATGACTATGTTATGTGTATGACGGTGGAAGGTATGCTGAAATAATAAATTGAGGCAAAGCAGCTGGGTTATCTCCTGCAGAGTGTTCTTAAGTGGCATGATCCTTATGTGTATGCTAGAAGATCTCGTGTAATTGAGGGGTACGTGTTGTAATTTGAAAATTAGGGTCGCTTAAGAGAGTGGACTCAACGGATATGGGGATGAATGCGGGAAGTGTAGAGGATTACAGTACTAGATGATCCATGTTTTCACAAACTTGTAAATGATTTGAGTTTAATATCACTATGGTATTGTGGCATCATTAGAGTAAAGGCATTATGGGTTATTGAGTGTGTCCTAATATATGGCTTTGACCCAAGTTGGGGAGGTTGCTGTTGATTAGCTGATGGTTCCGTTTCGAGGTATGCTGGCGGATCAGTCCTGGTTGCAGAAATTGAGCCGAGGATGGCATGAGTGAAGCAAAATTTTGACAAAGGTTAGATGGTGCTTCGTAGATGTGAGAAAATAATAGGATGTCTTGAGTTGTTGTTGATAAAGAATGCTCAGTGTATAGAGAAAGAAGATGTTTGTTTGTATTGGAATGAGATCATATCCTGCAGTGTCAGAGTGCTAATAAGGCACGAGTGGTTGTGTTCGTTAAGTCAGGTAATTTGCAGTTTGAATAAGAGTGAATGACTTTCGAGAATGGTTCTAATGTGTTCAAGATTCTACATGTGATAATCATGTGTCTTAAGGCTGTGTATGAGGTTAGAGACTGTGTTTTCATTATAAAATGTCAAAATTTATGGTATTTTTTTTGCTAATTATGGGATTCTATGTATCAGTATCCGAAAAGTGAAGGTAACGAATTTGGATTCGCAGGAAGTTCTTCAGAGTAAAGTTTTCTGGAATGTGGTGTTTCTGGGAATATTTGAGAGAGTGTTTAGTGGCCTATGGGTCTTAGACAGTGTGGTCTTATGTTCGAGTCTCGTGTGGTAAACCTGGGTTGAGGCATTGTGGTGCTACGGCAAGAGGGAATATCAAGTTGATGATGAATCAGAAAGGAAATTAGATAGATGGAATAGCTTGATAGTAGACCGAATTGATATGGTAAGGATATGATTAATTCCTTGTATGTGTTCGAGGTAATGAGCCCTTACAGGTATTGTGCGGCAAAGTTTTTGGGTCTGACAGCTTGCTTAGCTTGGTTTGGATAGAAGGATTCAGTCCTGATGGTTTAGCTTGTACAAATGGAATTGGCAGAGGTGTTCTTGCTGGGTTTTACCGTGGTTTGGGGATGGAGATATCTTCTATGGGTATGCGAAGCATGGAATGTGTAATAATTCTTCTTCTAGATGGGATTGACAGAAGGTCTTGGCTAGATAAGTTGCAGTTCAGTTCTGAAAAGAAGTTCATAAAATTATTAGGCAACGAGTAGCCCCAGGTAATCAAGGAAATGGTACTTCTAATCGAAAGTGAATTGACGAGAGTAAATATCTTGTAAAAAGGGTGACGTGATTTGACTGAGGATACTGCGTTAGTATTGGGGTGCTTTATTGTTAGATCGACCACTGATGTCTGAGTTGTTTGATGGCACAGGGGAATTTTATATCTTTCGTGGAATGATTGGGTACTTGAGATGTAATATGTATTCATACGGTAGAATTTGGGAACAGGTACAGTGATTCGTGTGCTATATGGAGTTGGAGATTGGGAGTTCTCATGTTCAGGCTATGTAATGGTTGGGATCGTGTGTATTGGTACCGTTAGTGGCTATTGGGATTTGGAAGCTCTAGTGGATCTTTCTTTGCTTGGTATATTAGATTCTGGATATGATATTGGGGTGTAGACTGGTTGTCTCAGTGTTGGGTTATTCTAGACTATTGTGCTATGGGCTATATTAGAAAATGCCACAGGTTGCATGGCGAGGTGCATCAGATTATGTTCTAGCAAAGTGGTTTGTATTCCAAAGACCAGCGGACGACTGGGAAAGATTGCTTTCCTTAATGGGGCCTTTGTGGCGGATGTTAGTGTAGAGGTTTCTACCATTGATTCAGTTCCGGTATTGAGGGACTTTTCGGATGCGTTCCTTGTAGCCGGGCATGTCGCCGGGAAAGACTGTGGATTTTAGTATTTATTTGGTGCCGGGCACCGTATCGTACGGCTCCGGCAGGAATTAAAGTAGTGGAAGGGGCAGCTTCAGGCTTCTTGGTAATGAGTTCATTGGTAAGCTGATTGGATACGTGTTTAGCTTGAGTTGGCTTGGTTGGCCCCGAGTTGTATTATTGAGGGATATGTTGATTCGATCGTTCTTGAACTTGTTAGTGATCTGGGGAGATCTACGAGTTGCTTTTTCTGTGCTGTGAGGCGTTATGATTAGTTGGATGTGGGCACATGTGGTGCGATTATATTAAGTATTCATAGAGAAAATCGAGCGGGAAGAGTAATTAAGTGTTGCTCGGTAAATGGAGTATTGGTTATGATCTATCAGGTTGCGTGTTGTATGTTATTTGTTTCACCGTGGGTGTAAAGAATTGCTTTGGTTTTAGAAATCAAAATTGTGCGTTGCTGTTGATTTTGAGCATAGCGACTTGAGGTGCTTCATGTGTAACAATGTTTGGATATGATCGCGCATTGTGGCGAGGCTACGTGGAGTTATGACCTTTCGGGGTAGCTTTAGGTTTTCTATTTCTATGATGTGAGACGGGGTCTCAGCCTTGTATTTTGATGGTACTGATCAGCTTGAGGTACAATCTTTCGTTTGAATCATTTGTCATGATTTGAGTATGTTCAGACCATTTCTTATTGGTGCGTGTATTATGCAAGTTGTGGCTTAGACCTGTATTGAGGTGTCATACCACTAGAGTGGTGTGTTGGATTTTAGGTGGTCATTGGAGTCATTAATGGATACGAACAGATTTGATTCCAGCTGGTAATATCGAGGTTTGGCTCGGAAATCTGTTGTGGAATTAGTCAAAAAGGAAGTGGCTTCATGTATGGGTAATCTGAGGAATGGTTACGGTTTATCGCGTGTTTTATTTATCGTTATCAATATATGAAAGTGTTAGAATAAGACTTTAGCTAATAAGAGGTTTTCTATCGGTATTTGGTTATTGTGGGCAATTATCGTGAATAAAGTCTATCGTTTCGAGTGTTTGGATTATGTGGTATATCATATGGTTCCACCTGAGGTTGTAGGTATGGTTTATTACAGCTGGTTCAGGTTTATTCTGAATATTGACGTGAGGTTCTGATTTTGAGTATGACTTCGAAAAGTGCAATGTGGTCCTACGATTTATGGTTTAGATGGACTGTAAAATTTCAGCTATATTGTGTTATCGGACCTATGCGAGATAGGGTGACGAGGGATCAACCTGGGTTTATGCTTGGTAAGGTCATTCAGCTATTAGGTTATTCTAGTAAAACTCTGGGTACGCTTGAGGGCGAGCGTTTGGTTTAAGTTGGGGAGGATGTGACAACCCGACCTGTCGTCTCATGTGTCACTGCTTCATTTCCCTCATTTTATGCTTCTTCATATTTCGCTATCGGTATGTGGTGTGTTAGAGTTGATTTGGACTGGTTTTGATAAGAAATGAGACACTTAGTCTCTTTAAGGAAGGCTTGTCTTGGAAAAGTCAACCGGACATTAACTTATGAGTTAGAGGACTCAGATGGGATTTTTGGTGATTTGGTTAGCTTCGGGAAGTAATTTGTGACTTAGAAGTGTGATCAGAATTGATTTTGGAGGTCCGGGTAGAATTAGGCTTGAATTGGCGAAGTTAATATGTTGGCAAATTCCGGGTGATAGGTGAGATTTTGATTCGAGGGTCGGAATGGAATTCCGAGAGTTGCTGTAGCTTCGATATGTGATTTGTGATGTGTGTGCAAAATTTCAGGTCATTCGGACGTCGTTTGGTTGGGTTTTTGAACGAATGCGTGTTTCGGAAGTTTTGAAGAAACTTAGGCTTGAATCCGATGTTATTTAATGGTTTTAGCGTTGTTTGATGTGTTTTGACGATTGGAGCAAGTTTAGATAACGTTTTAGGATGGGTTGGTGCTTTTGGTTGAGGTCCCGGGGGCCTCGGGATGAGTTCGGATGGTTAAATAGGGAGTTTTGGGAGTTTGCATATTGCTGTAGGTTGCTGCATCTGGTATTCTCGCTTCTGCAGGTTTTGGACCGCAGAAGCGGAGGCGCTTAAGCGGAGTATGTCATCGCAGGAGCTGTCCAGGGGTTGGTAATGTAGATCCGCAGAAGCGGACCCTTCTTCGCATCAGCGGGTCCGCAGAAGCGTAAAGTTAGCCGCAGAAGCGGTTTTGGGCAACTTAAATGAACATCCGCAAAAGCAGGATTTTGGCCGCAGAAGCGGTCCTGCATAAGCGGAAGCGGGACCGCAGAAGCAAAAACTGGACTGTTTAGGAGGGTTTTTATTTAATATTTCATCCGCGAGCTTGGGTTATTTTCCACCATTGTTGGGCGACCTTGAGAGCATTTGGTGAGAATTTAAGGGAGTTTTGAGTGGGAATCGATTGGAGGTAAGTCTCTTGGCTTAAATACATGAAATTATGATAGATTTAACATGAAAATGGGTTGAAATTCACCCAAAAAGGGTAAAGCTAGGGCTTGAGTTTTTGATATTTCAAATTGAAATTTGATAGGTCATTTGAGCTCGGATTTGGGAGTTCTTGGTATGTATGGACTCGTGGTGAGACGAGGAATCCGGTATCGTAAGTTTTGTAATTTTTCGAGAAGTGGACCCGGGGCTCGGGTTTTTCTAGTTCTGAGATTTTTGCTATTTTTCGATTGTTTTCAATTGGGTATTGTCCCCTTAGCACATTGTGATGTATTCGCTCTGATTTTGGCTAGATTCGACGTGCGTTGAGGCCGGTTTGAGGGGCAAAGGCATCGCGGGCTAGAGATTTCACCGGTTCGAGGTGAGTAATACTTGTAAATAATATCCTGAGGGTTTGAAAACTCAGATTTGCATATCATAGTGCTGTATTGAGGTGACTCGCATGCCTGATATGAGTGTGGGGTAGGGCACTGTTGGGGATTGTGACTTGGTCCATCCCGGTTGTTGATTTTTACCGCGTATTTGACTGAAACTACTTGTTGGCATCATTATTTGGGCTGATTGCCATGTTTGGGCTTCGTGCCAACTATGTGAATCCTTCAGGGATTGATAGCACTGTTTTCGTATTATTTTGCATACTATTTGATCTCGGTCCAGGGTTTTAATACTGATTTGCAAACTCAGCTATTTTTCTAAGATTTGAAAATTTAAACGACATTTTATTGATGTTTTGAGCTGAGAACTGTTATTTTAATATTCCCCAAGTGGCTTATGTGCATTTCTGGACAGAGCACGGATCGGGCTGCACGCCGCAGCAGTGTTATTGTGATTTCTGGATATATGGTTGGCTCGAGCTGCGCGCCGCAGTGGTACTGTAATGATATTGAGGCCGAGGCCTGGTTGATGCCACGAGATGGCTTGATTAGTACGCTTGGGCTGTAGGACCCCTCCGGAGTCTGTACACCCTCAGTGAGCGCCGTCGACGATAAACATATGGTTGGCTCAGACTGCACGCGCAGTGGGTACCTGAGTGTACCGGTCATATGCATTGCATTGCACTCATGCATTGGTTCTGGTTTGTAGTACGTGTTATGACATTCAGCACTCTCATTTCATCGGCATCCGTGCTACTTCTTGCACTACTTACCTGATACCCTGGTATTATTTGTTAATGGAGTGCTGTGCCCGAGGGGCTGATTTATGTGCTGACTTGCAGTACCTGTTTCGCATTCATTTGCTTAATTGTTGGAAAAAGGGTATTTTTGAAAAAGGTTTTAAACTGAGTCAAGCTATTTCTAAACATTTCACGATTTTACTGTTTGCTCAAAGGGTTGTACTGCTCTATATAGCATAATGGAGTGCCTTACGTGATTTCTTGCTGCTCAGTTATTATTTACTTTTATTATTCACTGAGTTGGAGTACTCACTTTACTCCCTGCACCTCGCGTGCAGTTGCAGGTATTTGTTACCTGGTAGCGGGTTTGAGATGATTGAGGATTTTGTTATTGTAGCCGAGCAAGGTGACCACTAGCGTTCGCGGCACCGGACGTTGTCTTTAGAATTTCTAGAATTTATTTTTGTATATTATTGGCCCTATAGTTATGTTCAGGTTTCTTTAGATGCTCGTGACTTGTGACACCCCGGTGAGGTTGTGTTGGGTTGTAAATACTGGTTATTATTATCGTTAAGCTGTATTTATCTATTAATTTATTTTTAATCATTGTTAAAGAGACGATTTGGGTTAGTTGGCTGGCCTTGTCTTCACGAGAGGCGTCATCATGACCGGGTTTGGAAATTGGGTCGTGACATTACTTTTTAGAATTTTCTATATAAATTTTAAAAGACAAGTTTTCATATAATTTTAAATGATTTTCATTCCAAAATCCTCTTTCTATGTTAATATATTTCAAATTTCTCTTTTCATATCAGTATTTTTTTTTATATCAAATGCTTTCTTTTCGTGGATTTATTTGTATTTTTGAACTTATCTGTTGTTGTGGTTATATATTAAGTTTTCCGGATCAAAACTTTTGTGTTTAAAGACCCATCATTATTAAACTTGAAGCTCCTAAATTTTAAATTTTATTTTGAAGATTTAATTTTAATTCGAAGTGGATGCTGTAAAATATTACTTATAGTAAATTCATGAAGTTCATAGTGAAATTTTGTCGCATTTGGAGCTAGTTTGAGGTACTTGAGAAGGAATTTTTCAGCTGATATTTAAAGAAAAACACAGTTACCCAATAATATACCGCGACGATATATAATATACTATAAGAATATATAATTATACTGTAACAGTATATTGTAATAGCATGTATTGCAATGGTATACTGTAATAATATATAATATACTTAATAATATACAATATACTTAACAACATACTTTAGTTGCTACTATTTTATCATCTTGGTGCTATTGTCCAAAGCCAAAATCGTGGTTATAGTCTAAATTTGGTGGCTGATACAACAACAACAACAACCCAGTATAATCCTAAAGAGGCTGTTTCCAAATGACTGATAATTGAAGAAAAACAAAACTAGTCCACCATTAAAGGAGCTTTGAAGCTTTTGGTTTCGGAATTGAAAATTTATGTTGGACTTTGAATGCGGGTGGATATTATTAAAACTTATTGCAAAAATATTTGTAAGAATTTGTTTATAAACTTTAAGTTCATTTAAAGTTGATTTGAGGTGGATTTGGTCTAAAATTTCAAGCTAAAGTTCTCCTCCAGCACTTAGTCTCTAATTTTAAGTTATATAAATTTCTGTGGGAGGCATAATTAATTCATATTATATGTTCTCTTTGTAACCTTGTACATTTTTGCTTAGTCATTGTGATTGGGAGGCATGATTTGGTCCATTCTTCCTTCCTTGAGGTTATATACAATAGGTATATAATTTATATAGCTTGTGGGTAGGATTTTTTATGGGTGGAAACGGGTAAATTTTATTTGTTCTTATAGGTATTCCTGATACTCTCCCATTCTAAATTGCATATAAAATTGAGCAGAGCATGTTGTTGAACTTGGGAATCGAAAAAAGGATAAGAATATAAGTAATCGTCTTGATTGGTTATTATAGAGGAATTATTAATGCGTTCTTGTTGATTCTAACTCCATAAAAATAAAGGTATTCGATTAGCTTGAATAGGTGAGAGTACTTCGAAAGAATGCTACAAGTAATATTAACCATGTCATTCAATAAACTAGATAAATTAATTAGTCAGTTTTACTGTAAATGCTGAAGAGGTTGTCATACAGATTAAGAAAGATGTTACCAAAAATAGATTTACTTAACTATCAAAGAATGCTTATAGATCTAGATTTTTTTATTTTTTTTATTTTTTTGCAAAAAATTACTGCGTAATTAGTGGTTGCCTAAAGGCTTAATATTCGTAGCACCCTTGCTAGAACGTGATTATGAAATTAAGTGCTCTTTAGTGTGGGGTCACTCCCTATAAATGAAATAAAAGGGAGAAAAATAAAGAAGGAAACAGATGCCAAATCTAGATTTGGAATCAATTTGCAAAAAGCAACTCGGCAAGTTGGCAACAACAACAACTTGCAAACCAATCAATTTGATTGATTAGAGTAGGGGTGGAAATTCGGTATTTCGGTTCGGTATTTAATAATTTTGGTTCAGTATTCAGTTTATCATTTGTGTATATCAAATATCGTACCAAGTATTTCGGTACAGTTCGGTATTTATTATTTTGGTTCGGTACAATTTCGGTACGGTTTCGGTTTAATATTCGATGATAAAGAACAACGAAATGCTGATAAAATCCTGCTTACACACACACTCCTAATCTGTTTCTAAACTTTAACATTTACACTACAACAACAACAACAACCCAATATAATCTCACTTAGTGGGATTTTGGGAGGGTAGTGTGTACGCAGACCTTACCCCTACCCTGGGGTAGAGAGGCTATTTTCAAATAGACCCTCGGCATCCTTCCCTCCAAGAACTTCCCACTTTGCTCTTGGGGAGACTCGAACTCACAACCTCTTGGTTGGAAGTGAAGGTTGTTTACCATCAGAGCAAACCCTCTTGTCTGGCCTAAAACTTTAACATGGCACTAAAACACTTGAATTTGTTAATACCAACTAGTACCAAAAGTCCAAAATACAAGCGGTAAATGCAACAGAACAGAACAAACGATGGCACTAACAAAACCCAATATTCAGCACGTGCTGATGAATCAAACAACACTACGAACAATTTTAACTCAGGTTTTCAATTTCAAACTAACAGCTAGAGCAGAATTATAACAAAGCAAACAAATGTAGACATCTATTGTAATGAATGTAAAGTCTAAAACCCATCCGCCTAATATCATCTCCATCTCTGTACAGTGTACACCACCTGTACAGTGAGGAGTTGACTGCCGTCGCTCATCCCACCATCTGCCGCTCGCTAGTCGCCCATCTGAGGAGTTGTGTCGTCGCCCGTCAGCCCTAATTTTTCTCTTCAGGTTCAGAGTTTACTGTTTAGACAAAGATGACTTTAGAAATTAGAAGTTTAGGTTTTAGTTTTAGAGTCTTCACTCTTTAGAGTTTAGACCCTAATTGAATTATTGGGCTTGGTCTAAGGCGTTGGAGTGGGCTGGGAATTATAAAAAATTGTTGGGCACTGGGCAGGCCGGGCGCTAGGGTGGGCTGGGACCTGGGAATTATTTTAGAAGGTCTTTAAAAATTTGGTTAATTTGGTATTTAGGTATACCAAAATTTTAAGATCATAATACCGAGAACCGTGCCGAAATACCAAAAATGTAGTACCGAATTAGACCGAAATACCGAAAAAACTGAAACCGAAATACCGACTTAATTCGGTCCAGTACGGAATTCGATTTTTCGATTTTTGCCCACCCCTAGGTTGGAGTGGACGGTCACTCTTCCTATAAGAGGAAGGTTTCGGCTTCTCATTTCTTAAACCAAAACTCAGAGAGAAATATATCTGAGAGCAGTGTGAGGTATTCACAGGCGATGCAGTCTGTGAGGGAAAATAAAGAGTGTGTGCGATATTGTAGTGATGTGGAAATCTTAAAAGAGAGTTATTTCTTTTGAGTTTATAGTGATCTCTGGAGTATTTTACTCGGGACTACTGGATGTAAAATTCCTTATTATAGTAGATTGGCACCAATTGTGCCCATTATGATTCCGGGTCTTCGGGAGGCCTTTGCTTAGATTCTATCAGTATGCACTGGCCTAGCTCAGGCAGTTTCACTTACTACAACCGTATCTATTTTTTAGGCCGGGGGAGGCAGTCAGATGCCCGCCGCCCTCACACCTGAGAAGGTCATGCAAGGCCTTCAGACACCGGGGACACATCCAGTCCAGCCGGTTACAGCTGCTCAGGACTATGTAGCTCATGCCATGCCAGAGGTCAAGCAGTGCAGGTTGAAAAGGTTTTGTAGACTTCAACCTCTGACTTTCAGTGGTGCAAAGAGCGAGGATGCCCATGGTTTCTTAGACCGATATCAGCAGACTCTTTGTATAACGGGTATTTTTGAGACCAACAGGGTCGTTTTCACTACTTTTCAGCTTTCTAGAGCCACCTTCACTTGGTGGGAGGCTTATGATAGGCGTAGGCCTATTGATGAAGCACCCCTTACCTGGAAGCAGTTATCCATTCTCTTTTGGAGAAGTATATGCCACAGTCTCATAGAGAGAAGCTGCGGGGGCAGTTTGAGTAGTTGCAATAGGGAGAGATGACTGTGATGCAGTATGATATGAGGTTCTCTGAATTAGCTCGTCATGCTATTTGGTTGGTTCCGACAGATAGAGAGAGGATAGTACGTTCGTTGATGAACTCATGTATCATCTTCGTATTCTCATAATTAGGGAGAGGGTGTCAGTGCAACTTTTGAGGAGGTTGTAGACATTTCTCGTGAGATTGAGTCAGTTCGACGCCAAGAGCAAAATGAGAGGAAGGCCAAGAGGCCTCGAGTATCTGGTAGTTATGGTGGTGATCCTTCGAGAGGTCAGTTTCAGCACGGCAGAGGCCGTCCATCCAGGCATGCAAAGCCAGCTCGTCCAGGTTATCCTGTGGCATTATCGGGTTATGGTTCTCACAGTTCTCTTTAGGTCCAATCATCACTCGTCAGGCCCATTTGTATGCATTTCTAGCTAGACCCGATGTTATTACTTCTGATGCTATTATTACAGGTTTCTCAGTCTGCCATAGAGATGCCTCTATATTATTTTATCCTAGTTCCATTTATTCTTTTGTATCATCATACTTTGCTCGTTATTTGGGTATGCCCCGCGAGTCTCTTGTTTCACATGTTCATGTATCTACTCCAGTGGGCGATACTGTTATTGTAGACCGTGTGTACCGGTCGTGTGTGGTGACTATTCGGGTCAGGAGACCCGAGTAGATCTTTTGTTGTTATATATGGTGGATTTCGATGTTATATTGCGCATGGATTGGCTATCTCCGTGCCGTGCTATTCTGGACTGTCATGCTAAAATAGTCACATTGGATATGCCAGGTGTGTCACGGATTGAGTGGCGAGGTTCGACTCATTATGTTCCCAGTAGGTTAATTTCATTCTTGAAAGCCCAGCATATGGTTAGGAAGGGTTGTATTTCATATCTAGCCTTTGTGAGGGATGTCGGTGCAGAGACTCCAGCATTGATTCCGTACCAGTTGTGAGTGATTTTCCCGATGTGTTTCCTGCAAACCTGTTGGGTATGCCACCGGATAGGGATATTGATTTTGGTATTGATATGGTGCTGGGCACTCAGCCCATTTCTATACCATTGTATCGTATCGCACCAGCGGAGTTGAAGGAGTTAAAGGAGCAGCTTCAGGAACTCCGTGATAAGGGGTTCATTCGGCCTAATATGTCGCCTTGGGGAGCACCGGTTCTATTTGTAATGAAGAAGGATGGCACTATGAGGATGTGCATTGATTATAGGTAGTTGAACAAAGTAACAATCAAGAACAAGTATCCTTTGCCTCGTATCAATGATTTATTTGACCAGCTTCAGGGAGCGAGAGTGTTCTCAAAGATTGATCTCCGCTCAGGTTATCACCAGTTGAAGATCAGGGACTCGGATATTCTTAAGACAGCTTTCAGGACCATATATGGTTATTATGAGCTCCTTGTGATGTTTTTTGGGCTGACCAATGCCCCAGCAACATTCATGCATTTGATGAACCGCGTGTTCCGGCCGTATGTTAACATCCAATTTTTTTCTATATATTTTTAATATGCAAAATAACTTCAAAAATGGCGTATATGCGCGTATGTAAGCATATTCAAGTGTGTTTATTATTTTCCATAACTTATAAAGGTTTTTAAATCAATGTATTTTCCTTTGTTATCCATAAAACCACAATAATTATTTCCAAAATTATTATTTTTGGAAATCATCTATTGGATTTTATTTTTATGCTAAAATATAGCTAAGGTAATTTTGGAATAATTTTACAAATTTATTTAGTATTTTTCAAATCTAAAGTGCATAATTGTAATACTAGCCTCTTTTAAGATTTAATTGCATTTATTCATAAAATCAAGACCTATATTTTTAGAGTGTCAATCATATATCGTAAATCATTTTAGTGATTTCAATTTTTTTCCAAAAATCGATTTACTATTTTTTATAATTTTAAAAGGAAAAATTGACTGTTTAAATAATAGCCCAATTACATTTTCAATTGTAGCTTAAATCTGACCCCAATTGAACCCAATTTCGTGGCCCAATTCCCATTCAAACCCGACCCCCTAACTCAATTAAATAACCCAATCGGGATTCCCTACCTAACCCTTTTAATCCAGGCCGTTGATCAAAAACCTTTTTTAAACACTAAACAACCCCTAAACGTACCTCATTTTTCACCTATCGCCGCCCTTGAATCCCTCCTCTCTCTCAACTGCCTATTAAACTCTCATGAACCCTAGCCGCCGCCCTCTAATCCCACCCTACTACCTACTTAATCCATGGCCCCTTGTGGTGATTTAGGATATGTATCAGCCTCCTATGGCTCCTGGGTGTTGGTTTCTATGATTTAATGGCTAGACTGAGGGAACCTCGCCCAGTCCTTGTTTGATTTTTGTTCATGGCTTTTCTCCGGCCATCCATGACCTTTCTCCGGCCATTCATGGCCTTTCAAGGCCGATCCTTGACTTTTCTGGTTAGATCGGAAACTTCCAAGGCCTTTCTAACCTTTTCTGTGTTTTTCGAAACACTAATCTTTTAGATCTTTTAATTTTCCTTCAGATCTACCATAGATCTATGCTTACAATGAATGTCTTAAGTGTTTTCTCGAAAGTTCTCCAACTTTTCGTTCAAAACAACTCTTTATTAGGGGTTTCCTTTAAAGTTTTTCAAAAAATCTCTTCTCTGATTCTTGATTTTGCTTTATGATTTTACTATGTTTGAACTACTTGTTATGCTTTCCTTCTACTTGAGTCAGCATGTTAAAACCCTAGTTCCTTTTTGTCTCATCCGAGTTCTGAAACTGCATGCTTAAATGTTTACTTGCTCGATTAAGTTCTCATCCGAGTTTGACTTATTTGATTATGAGTTTTACCATCTTTTAAACTCAATTATTGTAGAAAACCCTAGGTCTTTTGGTATGAGAATGTTTGTTTGAAAGTATACTTGACTCGATTAAAGGTTCCTTATTTCAGACTCTCTTTTCTTTATGTGACTTATCTGATTCTGAGTTTTACTATCCTTTTAACTCGACTATCGTTGAAACCCTAACTTCTCAAAAGATTTCATCACCTGTTACTGTGAGACCTTTACTTGTTTTTGACTCTCTTCTTCATTTTGGCTAATATGTGTGAGCCCTGACTATCTAACTTTGTTCACTACTGAATTATATGCTTATTTCTGCTACTATTGTATGTCGTTTCTTTTGCCAATGTGTTTGGCCTCGCATATCTGATGTTCCTGTGCACTCTATTTATATGCTGAATCCTCTTCCTTGATTGATCTTGATATTGAGACTGATTGCAAATAGTTTTCTTTCAAGCCCTAATCTCTACTCATTTGTTTAAAGTTAATTGATTCATTTCTATACTGCCCCACCCCCTCTTCTTTCAAATAGACAAGCCATTTGATTTCAGAACACACACTTCACTCAAAACTCTCTCTTTTCTATGTTACTACTTGTGCTACTGCTTTGTCTAGCCGGCTCAAAGCCAAGGCTAGGCTGTGGAAATTTGCTTACTTTTTCTTTCTGCACTTTGCTTCTTACTGGTATGTCCTAGTTAATTTTCAAGCATCAACAACAACTTGCTTCTGTAATTGTTTCAAATTCTCTCATGTTTGTCTACTTCTGCTTAGGTTTCTGCAATCAAGTTATATTACTAGCATGTTGAAATGTGTCCCATTCCCCTTTTAGATTAATGCTCTCCTATGTGTATGAATTCCAAACCCCACATCCCCTCTTTGTGTTTATGTTCTCTGACTGGTTTGTGAGCATGCCAACATCATCTATTGTTATGGATGTCCAAACCTGACCCTTCCTAGGGTCGTATGTGTAAGGCCCCGTGAAAATTTATGCTCAAAACCTAGTAGCTCATAGTGTCAAGTTCCAAATATGTGTTGGGAATATGTACACCCGGAGTTCCATGTGTCTATGTTAAAGAAAGTGATTGGAGATCCATCCACCATTCCCAGTCAAGACCATCGAGGTTAATAAAGAGTTGTCGTATGAAGAAGTTTCGATTGCTATTCTTGATAGGCAAGTCCGTAAATTGAGAAATAAGGAAGTTGCTTCAGTTAAAGTATTATGGCGAGGTCAACAAGTTGAGGAAGCCATATGGGAAGCGGAAAATGAAATGAAGGAAAAATATCCCCATCTATTTGAACAAGTCTAGTAGTAATCGTGCGAACTCTTATCTCTAAAAAAACTGACATTGTGTCCAAATTGGTGCAAAGACACCCCATCTTTTCTTCCTAAATACTTTACTGTTGAAATTCCTCAAGTTGTACGAGAATTGTATATGTTGTGATTATTTAAGTCATGTGAACCTCTCTTTGGTAAATGAAAGTTTTGTAAAAACACATGTGATAAGTAAACAACTGATTGTAGTATAGATTGGTAATGATTAATTGAAATGCATGTAGTATATTGAAGTGGTTAAATTGTATGGGACTCATTGAAGTGACTAATTTATGTGCAAAATGTAGCAAGTGATTGAGTATGTACAATTGTTGAGGTAATGAATGGTATAGCAGTTGTAAGGATAATAGGAATTGTGTAATGGCACTTGGAAATATGTTTCGGGGGCTCTCTGACAGGTAGATAAGCCTAATTACAAAGGAAACTCTGGCGAAATTTTCCAAAAATATGGGAGTTTGCATATCATGTTTTTCAAAACCAACTGATTTTTCAAAATCCTCATTCGAGGACGCATGCTTTTAAGTGGGGGAGGATGTAAGGCCCCATGAAAATTTATGCTCAAAACCTACTAGCTCGTAGTGTCAAATTCCGAATATGTGTTGGAAATGTGTAAAATTCTTCACGGTTTTCCAGCTCGCCGCGGTTCGGACCCATTATACTGATTTAGCATTTAAAAATCAAAGATTTAAAGTTTTCCAAAAAAAGTGCTATTTTGCGATCTAGAATGAGGTCGCAAGTCAAGTATGCGGACCACATTTCTGCCACAGATTGAGTTAGTGGTTTGGTTATAATTGAGGTCAAAATGCGGTCCATTATGCGATCGCATAACTGATATGCGGACCACATTTCTATTGCAAAATGAATCCTTGTGCCAGTCAAATTTGAGGTAAAAAAATACGGTGCATTATGCGACCGCAAATCGGGTATGCGGACTGCATTTCCGCTGCAAATCCAAACAGAATGTTCAGAGTTTGGGAGCGCTTTTGCGGTCCATTTGCGGACCTCATTTCTTCTCTGCGATCGCAAAGTGAGACCGCATACCTAATTCGGGCTCCTATTTTTCTAAATTTTAAACACGACCCCCTTTTTAATAAAATACCCCAACCCCTCATTTTAACGATCTTTCTGAACAAAATAAGAGAGAGGGAAGAGAGGGTTCTTGAGAGAGAAAGTTCATCTTCACCAATTTGATTTTCAAAGTCACCCAGGCCCGGGAAATTTCAAGTAATTTTCTTCATCCCCATTCTTGCAGGTAAAATCCCCAACCCTTTTTCATTGATTCTCAGGTTTAAACATAAAGGAGGAGTCTCATGCATTGATTCTTGAAAATAAAGGATTAAAATGTACATGTATGTCTCTTAAAACCTAAAACCTAGTAAGGGGAAATTGGGTAGAAGTAAAGGTTTGCAAAAGAAGGATTGATAACCTAAATAGGTTCGTGTAGTAATTGTGAACTTCAATTTTAAGATATATGTGTTAACTTGTGAACTAGATTGATGTTCTACACTGTTTGGTGAATTGAAAGTAGAAGTTAAAAGGGAATTCGGCTCCAGGTATGTATGGCTAACTTTGACCTTTGTAAAATCACTTTGTTTGGTGTACGAATATTTGGTATGTGATATCTATGTGGACTATTTGTAAAATTCTTTTGATTGGTATGCCTTGAGTGTTCATGGTTAAGTCTCCCAATATAATGGTGCAAGTAAGTGGCAACAAACCAAATGTGTGTGTGTGAATGTGTTTATGTGGTAAGAGCTGGGAAACAAATGATGGAAACAAATTGTAATTGATGCAATCGAAACAACTGTGGTAATAACATATATGGCTTGGCGTGGACAATTATCATTGTGACTTAAATCGCATATGAGCTATTGAATATGATGGAAATGGTGATGATGGTTATGGAAATTCTTTGTAAATTGTTATTGTTGTTGTTGTTGTTGTTGTTGTTCATGAATTGTTGTTGTTGTTGTTGTTTGTGAATTGTGATTGTTCGGTGGGATCGGGTTGTGCACCGCAACACAAAGTAATAAGGTATGGGTTGTGGTGATAAAGGTGGCCGAGGTAATAAGTGTGGAAAGTGATCGAAATCACTATTGAAATGAAAATATGAGAAAATTGTGAAATCATTGATGTAATAATGTTGAAGGAGAAAAATGAGAGATTATGAACTTGTTTGGCTTGATTGTTCCTTTCATGTGTATTTGATTGTTGATTGTATTACTGCTCGTTACTTGTGTATGGTTCGAGTTTACTTGGGGCAAAGTTTGTTTATACATACCAGTACAATTCAAATGTACTGATGTCCCTTTTTTCGGGGGCGCTACATTCGTGTTATGATTGTAGGTGGATCCATAGCAGGTACTCTAGTCCACCGATCGTAGCACCCCTTCACTTCCCGTCAGCTGAATTGGGGAGCCCCTTTCCTCTCGGGGCCCTGCGTGGCTCACGCTACTCTTATTTCGGAGTCTTGTTTTGGTATTTGTGTAAGGTATAGCCGGAGCTTTGTTACCGACAAGTATTGTATCATCCTTTTGTATCCTTAGAGGCTCCGTAGAAAGGAAATGTGGGTTACGAACTTATGTAAATATGTATTTTTTATGTTAGAAGATGTAAGTTGTAAACCTCGCTAAGTAACAATGTATGTTATGTATGTTTGTAGAAGGGTGTTTTAATTATAAATGGCTATTTCGTTTGATTAATGAGTAGTGAGGACACGGGGTAACACGTGGGATAAGAAAGGCACCCAGGTCGTCTTGACTGGGGCTACCCGGTCGAGCGCCGGTCATGTCCCTCGGTCTTGGGGTATGACAGTATGCTTCACGCAATGTATTCACAAAACCCCTGACCCCTTTGTGCAACTATTGATTCTGTGTAGTTTAGGTTTTACTACTACTGTTTTCAAATCACCCTTACCCTTTACTATTCACAACCCGATTTTAAATAAATCTCTATTTCTGTACTTCCACTATATTCTTAGAACCTAAGTTCTGCCCCTCTTATGTGAGACTTGCCTTGGGACCTTTGAGCTCCCTTTGAACTTAGATACATAAGGGTTGGCCCTTCCACACTGCACTCATCTCTATCTGGTTATGCAAACTTAGGTCTAAGCACTGGCCGTGGTCCCTTGAGACCCTTAGGGAACTTTGACACACCCATGACTGAGAAAGGCTTTGAAACAAGTGGCATTTGAGGTGGTTTGTTCCATAACTCAGAGAGGAAGTCAGAATCAGGCTTCCTATGATTGTAATTTTTCATTTCTGCACTTTCCTTTGTAATTTCAGTACTTGCTCTGTAATAATTTGTAACAAATATTGGGGTTGGCTAGTGAAAAGGGACAGGGTAACTATGTATGTTTTAGTTATTAAGAGGGTAGATAACATGCCTATTGGGTATGTTTTCAAATTCTGAATGTTTTAATTCTACACATAGATAACATGCCTATAGGATCTGTTTTAATAAAAATTCTGCATGTTTTACTTCCACGCTTAGATATCCTGCCTATAGGATCTGATTAATGAAGTTCTGCATGTTTACCTCCACACTTAGAAATCATGCCTATAGGATCTAATGGTTATAATCAGACATCACATTTACAAGGTTAAAATCAGCTTCGAAATAAGATGTCATGCCTACAAGGTTAATACAAATATTTTATAGAAATCATGCCTATAGAAATTTCGGTGTGGATCAAATAAATCTTGCCTACTCCACTTCATTAAATATCATGCCTATAGGACCAAATCAACCTTTAACAATAGATACCATGTCTGTAGGGATTAAAATAAACAATAATAGAGATTATGTCTATAGGATCTGAAACCAATTTAGTTAAAAATCAATCTGACTCATATTGTTCTGAATAAGTTTAAGCAACCTGCTCCTTTATCGACACAGTTTAGAAAGCATGCCTATAGAATCCAAATTGCTCATTTAAAGCTGTTATTGCTTTGCCATTTTGAATCAGTAATAGATATCATGCTTATAGCGTATCATCAATACACACTTAGGCATGCCTTAGGTAATAATGATAAAACTGAATCCGCCTTTGTTTAATTAGCAATTGCTACAATCAACAGGCAGGCCCGATTCGGACTTCTTATCTGAGTTATGTAATAAATTGGTCTACTTCAACAACCAAAACTCCTCTGTCTCAGTACTTTAAATTCTGACCCTTAATGTGTTTTAAGTCATGCTATTGATGTGCTTTACTTGAGGAGGTATATATGAGCCTCTTAGTTGTTTACATGTTTCCCTTAATATGCAGTCCTATGTGTTTTGAATGTCGCCTTAGCCTTTTATCTTTAAAAAAAACCTGAGAGTCAGCCTAATATCCCCCCTCTTATAGGAATAGTTAAATTCCTCCGGGACTTATAGGAATGGGACGGGTAATAGCATGCAATAGAGGCCGAGACCAATCCGCGCTTTAATACCTTAATGGGGTGGGAAGGGTAGATATGAATATGATGACCGGTGCACTAATACCACGTGTAGCCCCTCTTTGAGAAGTGATTATTGGGTATTGCATTGATGTGATCCATATTATAAATAAACCTAGGATCCACTTTATATTCGTCAGCATGCTTAGTTATAACTCTTTCAAAACTTTGCTTTATTTTATCATTTCCAAACACTTGTGTATTTGAAATCCCCTATTATTTGAGCCTTGTTTGTTTACTTGTTAATTGCACACATTCACAAAGAACTATATGGTTGGGAACCACACTAGATGATCCTAAGTGGTGCCTAACACCTTCCTCTTGAAATAATTTCAAGCCCTTACCCTATCTCTGGTTATCAAAAAATGTAGTTGTAGTTGAACCCCATAGGTGCCCTAACGCACCTTAAAATCGTTAGGTGGCGACTCTTCAAAATTGCAAAACCCCTTTCCCAAAAGGAAAGAGTTGTTCCAACCGAATGTCATAAACCCAATTTCCGCGAAGGAAAAAGGGGGCACGATAGCATGGCGACTCTGCTGGGGATTTTTTAGGCTTTTACCATTTCAGATTATTCTTGTAAATTTGTACCTCTCCTTATGTGCAATTACTCGTTTAATTCCTTTAAGCATTAAATTTCTTCTTTAAAGGGCAAAACTGACATATCTTCCTTATTTTCTTTTTTTATTGCTTTAAATTATGAAACGGTTGTATTTATCACTTTCTTAATATGCAAATACATGCCAACACACTTTTAATTATTGCATAATCATGCTCAACATCATACTCCACTCGTGCCAAAACAAATACTATAGCAACGCTTATAATGAGTGGTTGCGCTCTTCCTATATCATTACCCCTAAATTAGAAAAGATATATTTGTGGTAAAACTAGTCGATCAGCGGTGCAGTCGACAGTTCCAAGCCTTCCCCCTTGAGTTGTCCACTCAAGGGTACCAGTCTAAAAACCTATAGAAACCTTACTCTGTTCAAATTGTGCATGCATCATGGTCAAACCTAGACGGATCAATTTTGTTGTCCACATAATGATATTTTAAGATAGTGATCACGCCCAAGTATATCCTCTAAATAGGATTCTGCAGACGTTGCAAATAAAACCCGAGTATTATGCCCAGGGTCGAATCCACAGAGAGTCAACCTATCAACTGCTACCTTTAGACCCACTCAATTCTTTAGAACCAGCTCCAAAAAGACTTTTGAATCACTGTTTGAGGTTTCTTTATAAACTAAAGTTGTAGAAAAA
>MU732272.1:0-37879 GCA_026770625.1 Nicotiana glauca
AATAATAAAATGATAAGTAGTTGTATAGTCTATCTTTGTAAGTCAATAAAAATATGGACTGTGGAATTTATACTTGACTAGAATTGTTTTCTTTTATTTGCAAACTACAATTTATAAATTATTATTAATGTCAAATGCATGATAGTTAGAATTCTATTTCATCTTAAATAAGTGTATTGAGTTGTGGAAATTGAACAAGTTTAGGTAATCACAGTTGGAGCCGGCATTAGTCTGAAACAGTAGTGTAATCGCGAATATGTATCTAAGGCATGAGTTTGAACAAATTTTTGTGAATTAGGCATTATAGTCTGATTTAGGCTGTCTTTATTTGTTTAAAAGGGGGCTTGGTTGGCTTAAGAGAGTAAGTGTCGGATAAGTATAGTTTTTGCCAATTTTAGATGTAAATAAAAATAGTTAGTAATTTCATATAATCCATAGGCTCATTATACTTGAAGTTAGTTTTTACCAAGCATTAGTAGTCAAGGTTAATTTTGATTTCAATTGGTTGTAAATAAAATTCCAATGGCTTAATTTCATCTAACAATATGGGTTAAATTAGTTATAGGATAATTAGTTTCCTTATTAACAATATTGTTTTTTAATTCCGTATTTTATTTGTACTTTCAATTTTAGTAATATTCCTTTTCGTTAACATTTGTCTCAAGCTAGTAACTAATAAATGATGGTTTTTTCAAGCATGTAATAAATCAGGATTTTTATTTTCTTTCATTAAAAAAAAATAGAGAAAAATGTAGTCGCTTTAGGTTTATCCTTTTAAAATAAACGAGGTGTGCCTCACCAAAAATAAAACGCACAAGCAGCGGGGACCTCAATTTTTGTAATAGCTACTTAGATTTCGGGAGAGGCCTTTTAGCGAATATTTCACAGCCTTCCCAAAAGATAACAACGCGTTAGTCTCTTTAGGCGCGTACTTTAAATAACTTTATTTCCTTAAATTCGGGTGCACATTTATGTGACCCAAATCCGAATCTCAACGGAGTCGAAATGTGTCAAAAACCACAGGTGCACTGGTGCGACGTGGTTCGAGATATATTTTCACAACGTTGCAATTCTTTGTTAAAATAATAATAATAGTAATAATAATAAAAGCGGTAAAGAGTTTTTTAACTTGCATATAAGTTTGATATTTGTAAAAATCAGATAATTTAGCCAAATATGACATTTGAGCGACCGTGCTAGAACCACGGAACTCGGGAATACCTAACACCTTCTCCCGGGTTAACAGAATTCCTTATCCGGATTTCTGGTTCGCGGACTGTTAAATAGAGTCAAACCTTTCCTCGATTCGGGATTCAACCGGTGACTTGGGACACCATAAATCTCCCAAGTGGCGACTCTGAATCTCTTAATAAACGAACCCCATTTCGATTGTCCTTTAATTGGAAAAACTCTCTTTACTACGCCCCTTCGCGGGGTGCGGTAGTGTCGAAAGGAGATGTGACAATAAGAAGGAGTTCAAAACCGTTTCCTATCATTTTATTCTAGGAAACACGGGGACTATCTGTATGCGATGAAATCAGAGGGGCCAATTTTACGGTCATCATGGTGCTTCATAGGCACGCTTCCTAGGGCTCGACGTAGAGCTCAAGGTACAATCTCATAGGGTTTCCAAATGCATGACTCTGGGGTAATATGAATCGACAGCTATGATGGATAAATGGGAAGTTCCCTAGGTACTTGATTGAGGTAGCCAAACTGGTATGTACTCCTACCGTGGCTTTAAATGTATGTACCAGCTATTTATCTATGTAATAAATGCACTTTGTACTATGTTAGGGTTTCACCTGATATATAAAGGGGATCCCGATTATTTTGTACAAGGGCAATGATATACTATACACTACATCCAATACAAGAACATTCTATACTCTCTAACTTAAACATATT
Source organism: Nicotiana glauca (assembly GCA_026770625.1). Taxonomy (NCBI): domain Eukaryota; kingdom Viridiplantae; phylum Streptophyta; class Magnoliopsida; order Solanales; family Solanaceae; genus Nicotiana; species Nicotiana glauca. The sequence continues at coordinate 1,909 of MU732272.1, forward strand.
CTCTTGGTTTCATTATTTGCAATTTTTGCTTATATTCACTGTGTTCTATATATTGTTCTTAATTTATTGGTCATAAAGAGTCACCATCGTAGCCCTTAGAACTGTTAATCCTCTATCGACTGCCCTTAGCCAGGCATCCGACTCGACCTCAAGGTATCGTATACGCCAGCTCGAGGCCCTGATTTCCAACCATTCGGTTTGATTATTACACTATCCACAAGCTCTTATCTTACTATCTAATCCTTCATTTAGGTCTATTTCCTAACAACTACCATAAAAATAGACCACAAAATCAAATATAATAATAATTACCACTTTCAAGGTAAAGAAAAACTCTATTTATGTACTTTTCAAACAAAAGATGTATTTATTTCCTATCAGTTTTGTAATCTCTACTCTTAGAAGCTCATGATTTGTATTACCAGTCCTTGGGAGATGTATAAGTTTTAGATAATTTCTTCCATTTAATTGTTGTATTAATTTAATTAGAAATGGATAGTTGTTAAATTGGCTTACCTAGCGAGCTGAGTTAGGTGCCATCATATCTAGTGGACTTTGGGTCGTAACAATTACATTTCCCAAGGACTGGTAGTACAAATTATGAGCATATAAGATTAGAGTTTACAAAGCTCATATGACTAAATACACCTTCGGTTTGAAAAGTACATAAACAAAGTTTTAAAATCTATGACTACCATGAACAAGTGGTAGCTACAACAGGGAGCAAGTACATCTTCCAATCCAGCTCCCATCAAACACAGCAAAATCGACTTCCAAAATCTGAACGCAATGTGCAGAAATCGTATTATGTGCACAACCGACCCCATGTACTCAATAAGTAACAAAACTAACCTTGGGTTGAAAGTAGTGATGAGCTGGAACATAGGTCGGGTCCAACACCGATAACTAATAGCATTTCATAACAATGTAAATCAAGTAAATAAGGAAGTGGCTCAAAGATAAAATGTTCAGCCTTTTATATAGTTTTTCGAAAACAGTTCCGCCTTTTGAAGTATATCGGTGAAAACCCAAATCCTTTACCAAAATTGTCAAACATATGAGCAAGTTCGAAAACTGTATTTTTTCCCAAAAACTTTTCATCAGGTAAATGTTTCATTTTAAGATAGCATGAGGAAAGTACATCTCTATGCCTACATGTCAAGAAACAGGTAAAAATCATGAATGTCACCAAAACCGTAAAGCAAAAAGGAAATGCATCTTTATGCATGTATCTTAAGTACGTATGTCAAAGGAAATTCCTCTCAGTGATGAACTAATATACTCATACTCTCAAAGTACCCAACCTCACTGTCTCACATTATCTCTTACCATGCTCACTACTCAGCGCACTCAATCACTAGGCAGCGTACAGTACTCGTTACGGCATGTAACCCAATACACATATATATAGCCGTAAGACTCGTTGCAGTGTGCAACCCGATCCATATTGCGGCGTGCAACCTGATCCATATATACACACACAATCGGCTGCGCTCACTACGGTGTGTGCTGACTCCGGAGGGGCTCCCTCATCCCAAACAATATTCCGCTACCGCACGCAGCCCGATCCCATAAAATATAATCAATATAACATGCTACGGCATGTAGCTCGATCCCATAATATCAATCTCACTCAGGCCCTCGGCCTCACACAATCATCAATCTCTCCAGTATCACTTATAGGCTCACAATGTCATGAAACTAGCCCAACAACAATGATATGATGTATCAATAAACAACAACTGAGACTGAGATATGATATGAATTAATGAATATGATTGAGTACAAAATATCAATGAAATCAGTGAGATGACAGGAAGAAACAACTACTACGGGTCCTAACAATATCAACATAAAGCCTAAATATGAAATCTAGCATGATTGACAGCTCGGTTACTTAATCACATGGTGAAAACAAAGGTATCAACAAAATAGGGCCACTAAACAATGCCATTGAAACAATGGAATCATAATTTACGGGGTCCACACCCACATGCCCATCACTTAGCATGTGCGTCACCTTAATACCAATCACACAACACGTAATTTGGGGTTTCATACCCTCAACACTAAGCTTAGAAGAGTTACTTATCTTTAACAAGACAATTCTGACACCGAGCAAGCCAAGCGATGCTCCAAAAATGCCATCACATGCATAACGACCTCCGAACGGCTCAAAACAAGCCAAAAGCAACTCAGATACATCAGATAAAGCCCAAGAAAACAATTATAAATGATAAAGATCAAATCCTACATCAAATCCCAAATTCGGCCAAACTCACACCCGTGCCCATGCCTCAAAACTCGACAAAACTCATAAAATTGGACAACCCATTAAATTATGAGTCCAACCATAGTTTCACTCAAGTGCGACTCCAAACGATGTTCAAAACTTAGAAATTCATATTATGAAACTTTTGGCCAAAACCCCCTGTGCATGGTAAAATCAGGGGACCGATTTTCCCCCGGCATGATGATTCGAGAGTAACCTCAAAGGCACGGGATCTCGGATCGGTCGCTTCCCTCGAGATCTGTCAATACCCTACCAATATTAGACATCGGCTAATGTCCCAATGAACGAAGGTATCCCCCAAGGGATGTACCCGGGGTCAATAAAATCTATCCAAGCGGCTCGATGCCAGCCCTCATACGACGTAAAGATAACGGGATGTCACATCTCATTCTATTTTGTTGTACTATGTATTTCGTACTAAGTTTGGACGTCCCCTTTCTATAGAAGAAGGGTCACCAACACATTGTAAAAGGGCCTCCAATTGTCTTATTCAAGAGTAATCATATCTTCTCTCCCTATTTTCTCTAATTCACTTATTCCCTCTGGTTCAAAGTCATTTTATTTTTGGTCATCCCCCTTCTTTATCATTTAACACCCCTCGAGGCCGTCGCCGTATTCGTCGCATCTTCTTCGTTCTATAGCTTAATATTGGCCAAAAGAGCCCTACCTAGTTATATCTTTAATTGTTATCCCGTCCCCAATTGTCTCCGATAGTTCGAGATCGACATTAACGCTGACCCCGAGGCTCCGCCGACCATCTCCGCCCCCGGGCAATAGACCCCTCATGTTTGGTTACTGCCTCGTTTTAACTTGCTTTTACGTCATCATACTTCACGTTTTTATCACTTATTGACCTAACAAACTAGCTCGGAAATAGATCACGTATTATTAGAATCCCCTTTACAAATTTAATTGTTGTTACCATTTTTACGGTAAACAGTTTGGCGCCTACCGTGATGCTAAAAATAATAGTGATTATTTTCTTTCTAGTTTCGTCACATGAAAGCACGTTATCTTTCACAATTTTTCTTGTGCTACATCCTTTGATTGCAGGCCAAAATGTCCAGCTCAATAAACAGAGTTGAGAATGACAACCTTGAAGATCATGCGGAAAACAGCGTGGCTATCCCGACCGCTAGAGCACCTCCGCGGAATCCTGATGTCGCTCCCGGACCAATCATTGTGGATGCAAATTAATAGGACGCACAACAAGTATACGAAACTTCTTATACTGACAGGAGCATACGACAACGACCAATAGGATGCGCAAAAAACCCCGACCCGGGAAGAATAGGAAGTTAGTCTTCATGTTATTTTTGAGATGTTACAGGCACAGCAACTGGCCATCGCTCAGCTGCAAAGCCATCTGAGAACCCCCAACACCATGGCACCGGAGATGGCTCCTCCTGCCGACCGAGTACTCGAAAGGTCAAGCAACAACGAGTCAGTGGTTGATCCTTCCATTGTAAAAATTCTCGAGGACCTCACCAAAAGAATCGAGTCAGTAGAGAAAATGATCGCAGCCAACGACAAAAGGGTCGAGACCTATAACTCTAGGGTCGATCAGATCCCAGGTGCGCCCCCAGTACACAAAGGCTTGGATTCGAAGAAGTTCATTGAAAGGCCATTCCCCGAGAAATTGGCCCCGAAACCTATTCCGAAGAAGTTTAGAATGCCTGTACTCCCTAAGTACAATGGCACCTTCGACCCCAACGAACACGTCACTGCGTACACATGCACAGTAAAAGGCAACGACAGAAAGAATGACGTAATAGAGTCTGTACTGCTGAAAAAATTTCAAGAAACGCTTTCAAAGGGAGCCATGATGTGGTACCATAACTTAGCTCGCAACTCCATGGATTCGTTCGCCATGCTAGCAGGCTCTTTTGTAAAAGCACGCGCCGGAGCCATCAAGGTAGCGACAAGGAAGTCGCAGTATAGACCTCCACCCAAGGCCTGCGAATGAAGCTCAATGGCTTCAAAATAGTTGAAGCAAAATCTAATCGAATACCCATCTGTGACCTGGTCGGACATCCACAACCGATATTAGTCAAAGATCAGGGACAATGATGACCAGTTAGGAGCCCGTTCAGGTTTAGTATACCCAAACAGACTCTTGGCAAAAGAGACGAAACCAAGCAAAGAAAGGTACCAACCATACCTCGAATATTGGATAAACGCTCCAAGGCGCAACCTAACCCGCAACGATCGAAGGATAGATCGAGGACAGGATCCTCGGGGGATCATCAACAGAACCAGGTTCGATCGAAACATGGCACCAACAAATGCACCCCACTTATCCAAATACAACTTTAGCATCGACATATCAAACATCGTGTTCCCTATCGGCAAAATTAGGGACGCAAACTGGCCCAAACCAATACTGTCAGACCCTTCGCAGAGATATTACAACTTGATGTGTGAGTTCCATAACACACACGGCCACAGGACTGCAGATTGCCATTAACTACGAGAAGAAGTGGCCCGGGTACTCAACAAAGGGCACCTCCGGGAATTCCTCAGCGATCAGGCCAAAAATCAGTTCCGAGATAGGGAGGCAGCCAAGAAGAACGAAGTAAACGAACCAAAACACGTCATCCACTTGATCAGGGGGTGCCGACACCAAGCAGGAACCCATGATGAGGAAAACAAAAATATCCATCTCAAGGGAGAAACGCACTCGGGGCAATATCCCCGAAGACGCCCTATTAATCTCCTTCCTTGTGAATTCTTTTCAGATATAACGTGTAATCGTGGATCTAGTTAGCTCAGCCAATATTATCAGGACGAGGGTGGTAGCACAACTCAGATTAACTGAACGAATCATGCCCGCCAGTCGGGTCCTTAATGGGTTCAACATGGCAAGTGAAACAATGAAAGGAGAGATCGTCATCCCAATCACCGTGGCTGGCACAACCCAAAACACCAAATTCCATGTCATCGAGTTTTATATGAGGTATAACGCCTTGTTCGGGCGGCCATGAATAAATTGCATGAGAGCAGTACTATCAACCCTTCACCAGATGATAAAATTCCCGATGAAGGACGTGATCAAAATTGTCTACGGAGAACAACACATTGCAAGGGAAATGTTTGCAATACACGACGCGCTATTAGTGCCCATACCTCCTCTCCCGAATAAGCCCACGGGAGAATCAGGCCTCAACTCCAGTCGGGTTTGACAAGCGCAAAATAAAAATTCGCATCACATGTCCGTCCTCGGGCAGTCGTAATAAGCCAACCTCAAGGCACCAACTACATATCTCATCCCAAGGTACCGCTATTTCTTTTATTTTATTTTCAAATTAGAAATTAACCCTCATGCAAGCACTCGACCGAAGATACCAGGACGCAAGCACTATCATAAGACCTCGAGACCCCCCAAAAGTGCGTTTTTACAGGCAAGGTTTTTAATGAGGCAATGCATACAAAGCTACCCTGAGGGGAAACTCCACAAATTGCTCGAAGCCACCCTTATGGCCAACTTTCGAAAAAGCAAGGGGCATCCCCCTAAAACCAACCAGATTCAAAGGAGGTAGGAAAGTGCCGAGCAAAGGTTTCTACGGGGAGACTATGTATCCGGCAAAACAGTCAACGTAGTCAAACCCCGCCAAAGCGAAAGCATGTATTATTATATCGGGCAATCAAAAATACCCCCCCCCCCTTTTATGAGAAAAGAGAAAAACTTATCGTTAAGAATAAGGCAACATAAAAATCATCGAAGAAACCAAACTCGACCTAAAATAGGTCGATTCAATGCAACAGCGCATATATCGAACCAATGGATCAGAGGATATCTTCCAGCGTCTTGTTCTCCAAAAGGAAAAGTCACAGCATACTCTTGATAGAGGCCTCTCCGTTGAATACGTCCCGAGATACTCGAAGACTTAAAATGATTCAGCATCCACCCGACCCCAGGGTCGGAGTTCCGGGCTCATAAAGCCCTCACAATGTAACTTCGAGTTCGCAAGAAGCTGTCTTCAAGCTTAAACAAAACTCGATGACTTGGAAAATTGTCACCAATCTCCATGCACTGGAAAATCCAAAATTATAACACCCTAACGGGCAGCCTCGGCATAACCAGACCTGTTCTACATAAACTGTAAGACCTTAATAGGCATGACAAACTGTAAGACCTTAATAGGCATGACAAACTGTAAGACCTTAATAGGCATGACAAACTGTAAGACCTCAATAGGCGTAATGAACTGTAAGACCTCAACAGGCATGAAAATCCCGCAGTTTTGGCTATACGTCGCATTTGTAAGAATCCCTAAAGGGCATAAACTTGATGCAGATGCCTAAACTGTCGCTTGGGGATCAAAAATGGCTACGGTCAAACGCATATGACTATGGTCAAAATAGCTGATACAGCCAAAATAGCGCAACTCGGGGACGCTTGACTATCGCTAAAAAATCATCCAAATGTACTTCGGAAAGAAAATGTTAAAAAGGCTTCCCTCAACAGGCAAAAAATGAGTTATAACCATATCGTCTCCAAATTGCAAGAGAATCGATCTAATCGACCTACGAGCTATAAACCTTACGAGGTGCTTAAAACATCACCGATAACGACTTGAAAATGAGGTTCTTTTAGAACCGACGACAACTCAGGCAAAAATATTCAAAATGACCTTAATGAGTGGAAACAAAGCATACAAAAAAGCTCCCGGGCAAAAATGGCTTAAGAGCCATTGTCGTCAGCTAAGCAAGCCTATAGGCCTCATATTGAAAGGTCTCTATGACCATACAGCGTAGGATCCACTGCCGCCAGCTTGAAAATTGACAACTTGAAGATTAAAGTGAGCTCGAGTCGTAACCCGATTCGAAGACCGAATCCAAAATAGTTAACTAAGCAAGCCTACGGGCCACATACTAAAGGGCTCAATAACAAAATGACATAAATGCTACCTCTATCGGCCGCAATCTCAAGAAAATGAACGGGTCAATTACAGCTCGAGTCGCAATGCCACTCGGAGACTGGACCCAAAAATTATAATATGCCTAAGGGCATGGCGTGAATGCCATTATCACCGGTCAGAAACTCAATGAGATTTGAGGGTCGATTACAGCTCGAGTCGCAATGCAACTCGAAGATCCGACCCCAAAAAGTATAATATGCCAAAGGGCACGGCATGAATGCCACTATCATCGGCAGGAAACTCAATGAGATTTGAGGGTCGATTATAGCTCGAGTCACAATGCGACTCAGAGACTGGACCCTAAAAATAATAATATGCCTAAGGGCACGACATGAATTCCAATATCTCCGGCCAAAAACTCAATGAGATTTGAGGGTCGATTACATCTTGAGTCGCAACGCGACCTAGATGCTGGATCCCAAAAATTATAATATGCCTAAGGGAACGGCATGAATGCCACTATTGCCAGCTGGAAACTCAATGAGATTTAGTGGTCAATTACAGCTCGAGTCGCAACGCGACTCGAAGACTAGACCCAAAAATTGTAATACGCCTAAGGGCACGACATAAATGCCCCTATCGTCGGTAAAAAAATAACGAAAGATTAAGGGTCAGATGCAGCTCGAGTCGCAATGCGACTTAGAGACTGGACCAAAGATAAGTTAAGCTTCAAATACACCTAAAGGCGCAAATGACACCATCATCAGTCGATTAAATCTCCAGGCCACGTGCCCGCAAAATCATTTCAGCCCAGAGCACAAATAACCACTGCCCTCTGCCCGTGCAGACGGGAAGGATCTTGAAGGCCAAATGAAGCTCGAGTCACAATGCGACTCAGAGACTTGACCCAAGAATAATCGAGGCGACAAACGCCTAAAGGCAAAATATGAAGATGACTACTGCCTTCCCATATGGGCACGGAAGATTCAAGGACAAGAAGGCCGAACCAAAGCCCGACTCAGGGAGTTAGCTTAAAACAGCCTGGCTAAATGTAGAAGCCCTGGTACCTGCTCACGTCCAAGATCACACTTAAGAGACCTTGACCTGTCTGATCAATTTTGGACCTACGAGGATCCAACCAAACATCAAAACCAGCCCACCCGTTCAAAAGCGATAACAAAGAGAATGGTACAGAAGAAACAAAGCTTTAAATTCCTTCTTATATATTACATGCAAATAAAAGGTGCACTCTCCATCTACAAGAACCTCATGCATACATTAGAGACAAGATGGCATGATACTGTAAAATCTACACTCCGCGCTAAAAGGATTACAACTTGTCAAAATTTGCCCTTCGTAACCCCAGCAGGAAGTAACAGAGCGCCATAATTATTCCCCTGGCTCAAGCCAATTTTTTCGAAAAAATGGAACCCCTTACACCATCCTGCTCGAATACTTCTCTTTGGGGACCACGACGAACCTATTTCTCGATTCCCTTCTCTCGGTCGATGACTTGCTTCACTCAGCTTGAGCATCAGCAGCACCCTGCAAATGAATCGCCAGCTCCCGACCAGCCTTAGTTCGGCCTAGCGCCACTTCTACCCAAGTATCAACTATCTCAGCTCCAAGCTACGGAGGATCAAATATGGAGTTTTCCAAATCACACCCGGTATAACTTTGGTTCTACCACAAGTCAGAAGTATTTGACCTAGAAGGCAGAGATCTTGGCCGAGGCATTCGTCCCCTCCGAAGCTTAAACCATCACTTGATCCCTTAGCTCCCCACGAGTAAATCTGGGGCGTTCGACATCACCCTTAAGGTACTCCGAAACCTCCACTTTTTTCTACAGCAAATATAACAAAAAAAAGGAAGAGAAAGATATCCCTAAGGGTAGAAGGGGGAAAAACACATACAACAGGAAGTCACCTGCTCCATCGGATAGATTTGGTAGTTCGAGCGTAGAATTTTCCAAGGCTTGGGCCCTCAACATAGCAGCTCGGACTTAAGCCCATCACAGGCCTACGCAAAGCAACTTCAGTGGAGAAAAGAGAACAGGAGTCGTGATTGCAGCCGACTAGGGTTCAAGTAGGGTGATTACTCTCTCGAGATTTAACGCGTTAATTGAGACTACCATTTCTCATGGGTCCATCCCAATTCCTTGTTGGGTCAATTTTAGGGTCATGGATTCTCTTTCTCAAAAGAGTTGAACCCACTAAGCTTGAATCTATGTTTGCAACCACAACTTTGAAATTGAAACATAAAATCAACCCAAATAACAAACACCCAATATCAATCTAACATAGAAACAGGAGAAATAGATGAGGAACTCAATATATTAATTAATTACTAAGAAGAATCTACAAATATCTTTCAATAATAAAGAGCAAAAGTGCCAAAAATGGCTACAATATCGTTCCCAGGTGCACAGCTGCGTTTCAGAATCTAAAACTTAACCTAAAAATGGTAAAATGTTCTATTCATACTAGGCTAGAAAAAATGGACAAAAATACCGCTGCAGAGTCAGCGCGGACCACGCAAAAAGGACCGCGGCTGCACTGGCTCTTGGACTTATGATTTCAGCTTCTCTGAAGTTGGGGACTACGGACTGCGAAAAAGTGCACCGCGGTCGCGATGGAAGTTGGCGCGGCTGCACATAAAGGAGTGCGGAGCGCATTGCTTGAAATTAGTAAAACCCCCACTCTTTGAATCTCATTCACACGGACCACGCAAAAAAGAAGCGCGGCCGCGTGGCTTGAATCACCAAATTTTCTCGTCTCTGAACCTCATGTCCGCGGACCGCATCAAAAGGTAGGGCGACCGCGAAGTCTAACCGCGGACCGCGTGATTAGTATCGTGCCCGCGTTTCCTCCATCTTGAAAATGCAAAGTCTCTGAATCTCCTAGTGCGGCCGCATTCACTCTTGCGCCATCCGCACTAGGCCCTCTTTTCCTCATTTCACTTAGCCTTTGACACTTGAGCAGGTTTCACTCCATTTTGAGCCGATCTTTGATATTTGTCACTTTGTCGTTCAAACCTGCAATCAAGCACAACTTGTGAGCATTTTAGGACTTTTTTGTAGCAACTTATAACCAAAGAAATGGCAAGTAGGGGTATAAAACATGGTAAAATCCTGACTTATCAACTCCCCCAAACTTAAGCCTTTGCTTGTCCTCAAGCAAACAAAATAAGACCCACCCCTTAAAGGATAATCCAAGTAGTTCCAGCTTATCCTAAAGTAGCCTCAACAAGCACCAATTGGGACTAACAATTTCCCTCAATACGAATGCATCATTAAAACATTTTGTCACGCCCCAAAATCCGAGGAGCGCGACCGGCGCTCAACCGAGTAAACCCGACTGAGCAAGCCTGGCAGGTTTCTTGCATACTACCCAACCCGGATGGACTTCGTTAATCAAATTCTATCAACATATAATTAATGATTTCCATTTCAGGTTCATTAGCAACATCGTTTCGCCACATTAAGGGTATTATAAGTTATAGACTTATGTACATCAATATTTCTATTTTAATTTCCAATACCCGACGCTACCCACAACCTGTCTACGGAGCCTCTACATATAACTGGAGAATAATACAGAAATGCCGGAAACAAGGCTCCGGCTATACCTTATACAAATAAAAAAAAAATAAGACTCCGGGAAGAGCAGCGGCATAAGCCACGCAGGGCCCCGAGGAGAAGGGTCTCACCAATATAGCTGATGGAAAATGGAGGAGGTGCTACTGCCGGTTCACTGGAGTGCCTGCTACAGAACCACCTACAATCATAACACGAATGTAGTGCCCCCGGCAAAAAGGGACGTCAGTGCATTTGAATTGTACTGGTATGTATAACTAAACACCATTTTACTAGAAAGAACTATCAAACAGATACAAGTAAATAATATGGGCAAATCAAAGAAGCAATTCATATAATCTTTTAAACAATTTCCACAACATAGATTTGGGCATTTCTGTCACGTGTTCACCACTGTTCTCAATTACCACTGCCATCTCAAGCGGAGTCCGATCACGACCCGACCGGCTAGGTCACCTCATTAGAGGCATTACTCTCAATCAATATTTCATTCCCCTTATCCGGAATCCAATATCAGCACATTACCACCATGTGTGTGGCATGGTGTCCGATCACGACCCGATCGGCTAGGTCACCTCATTGGAGGCATTACTCAATTCTCATGAGTCAACACCTTCAAATCTTTATCCACACATATCATAACAAATTCCTGGGGCACTCATGGCCACCATCATCACATCATTTCCCTTTTCAATATTCACTTTACAAGTTGTGATCATAGACACACATTTCAGGGATAATTCAAGTTGCAAATCACAGGCAAGTAAGCACATAGCTAACATGAGCAGTTCTTTGTGTCAATGGCGGCTTATAGCCCAAGTAATTCAACACATAACTGTACTTTTGATCATTCTCTAATTATCAAGATTGGCACGTTATCCACATTGAGGCACAACCTTCACGAATATGCATAGATATATGTAAATTAATTAATTTCGCAATGACAATCAATACACTAGCCAATTCAACTCTTACCACACGTTCATAAGCACAACGGAGCTCGATTTCTAATAAAAGGAGGTTTTAGCCATACATACCTCAATAAAGCTTTTCCTTACTCTTTTACACATTTCCGGAACTCTTAGCTTCGATCTATGGAGCAATAATTTCAAATTAAATTGAGAATTAGAGACAAAACTGAAGTTCTAGCTTCGTTCGAACATATCATCAAACACTAAAGGTGCACTATGACCTTAGGCCCCCTTTTTGTGAGGAATTTCTATCATTTTGTACCCCCAATTGCCTCCTTTTTAATTTTACTACTTTCTAATACTCTATGGTGGCATGCATGCAAGAGATTCACTCTCATACCCATGAATTACTTCCCTAATGACCCCATATGGCTAAGTATACAAATATGAGCTGAGGTGATGGAGCCTTACCTCTTGGGATGAAGATTCAGGAACCTTCACTTGATTTTCTTCAATGATTTAGCCCAATCTTATGAAATAAATTGATGGGAGACTTTACCTCTCTAAAAACCCTCTTCCTCTCTCTAGGAATTCTCAGAAGAATGTTCAAAATGAGCTAGAACACCGGTTATATCGATATGGAAGTTGGGTTAAAAATTAGAAAATTGGATCCCCGAGTCAACTATGCGGTCGCATTTGCGATCGCAGAGTAAACATGCGGTCCGCATAACGAACCGCAGAATTGCTCCCGAAAAACTAAACATTCTGACTCTGTCTGCGGTGAGAATGCGGTCCGTATTCATGTTCTGCGGTCGCAAAGTGCACCGCAGAACTGACCCTCACACAAGTCAAAGGAAAATATGCGACGACTATGCGGTCCGCATTTCGATTATGCGACCGCATTTCGACCGCATTACTGACTTCAATTATAACCAACATTCTGCCTCACTCTGCGGCAGATATGCGGTCCGCATTTCAATTATGCGACCACATTTCTTGCATTTTTCTGGAAACTAATTTCTAACACATGATCCTAACTTGGTCCCACGGGATTCGGGTTTTTGAGTAGGGATTTCACGGGGCCTTACGCATTTAAACTTTGAAAAACCATGTATCAAGTATGACACAAGAGCATCAAGAGTTGACACATTTCATCTCTCCCTAAGCGAACCTCACCTTTTTTAGTATTGACACACTAACCGAGGTTGATGGAATTTCACTCATCTCTCTCAAGAAGAAGGTCACAAGTCCAGCTCTAGGTACCATATGCTTTCCCCTTATGTATGTATCTACTAATGTAGGTTCCCTTCAACTTAAGATCCTATAGGGCTTTTGTGGAGTCAAATGTTAAGGCTTTTGGGTAAGGGTAGGACATGTTTTTATTCAAGTGGGTTCAATCCTCCCTTAAGCACATCTTTTGATTCATTTTGGCACAACTCTCTTGATTCTTTTGAGTATTTCACTTCTTTACAAGGGGTTAGAGAGACACATTATCACTCTTTCTTATGCAATTCAAAATATTTCTCCTTTTTCTACTTTTTCCACATATTTTTCACCTTTGTTTTCCTTGAATCCCTTTTTATTTTTTGTCCACATTCGACTTTCTTTTTGTCTTTTTCTTTTCTTGCTTTTCATTTCCTACCTTTTTCTTTTTGCTTTTTTAAATTTCTACCACTTTGTTTCCTTTCTTGTCTCTGCCCCCAAACTTAGACATTTGGCATTACTCAAGGGAAGATTTGGGTGCCAAGATAGGGTATCATTTGGAATGGGTATAGGCTTGTAGCATTGGTTCTTGAAAGAAAAAGGTTCAACGCTCAAAAGGGTTAACTAGGGATCATTTCATTGGCAGGCCATGGAATTGTTCAACTTAACATTTGAATCAAGGAAATCCTATAATCACTTCTCAAGTCAAATTTCACCTATGATTTCGCCTCAACAAACATTCAGGGCAAGTTCTAGACCATTGGCTCGGGACTTGGACTCACAATTTAATTCCTCTACACACACGCTAGGGGATTGCTAAAGACATCAAGTCGAGGGCCCACAATGACCTTAGTTAAGATTCAAGCCCACAATGGTCCGAAAAGACCACATGATCTGTGAAGAGCCACCCGGTTCACACAATACTCTACCCTTGGAAAGAACCGTGGCCTTAAAAAAACCAAGGGCTTATTGGAAGCGTCAAAAACAAAACAAAAGGCTACAAGCCTAACTATAAAGCTAAAAATGAAATTATTTTGCGAAAATAGGAAATAGAATGAATATATACAATAGGGGAGTAGAATATGCAAGGCGAAATGAATATGTACATAAATGTAACTTTATATACAGCCCAAAAGAGAGAATAAAAAGTAGAAAAAAGTGGCTAAAGTGTAAAGTTATACAACCAAAAAATAGAAAATCAAATTAAAGCATAAACTAGCAATCTCTATATACAATCGTCCATGGATAATCAAAAAGTAGGGCGCATTCCCACGAATAAAAGCGGGCATTGTCCCCAATGCCAACTAAACAGATAAGCATCAAAATCAAAGTAAAGGATATAGATGCTCCCTAGGCCTGGTCGGTCTGCATGGGATCCTCAGTGGTCCCCAAGTCCTCCGTATGTGCAGGAGCCTCAGACTGGCTCCCGGCCTCCTGCTGCTCAACTGGTAGGACTGGGGCATGCTCCTGGACTGGCTGGATATCAGGTGCTGCACGTGGCAAACTGGAGGAGGCCTTCTGTGGGACTACCACCTAAATAAATGCATCAGCTGTACTGTGGAGCTTCCTCTTCTTCCTAGGCTTCCTAGATGCCTTCTTCTGCTGTGACTCTACTACTGGTGCTGCTGGATCTGGGGCTGGGTCCCCGAATAGCAAGTCTAGAGGCATCTAATCTGCTAATAGCTTGTCCATATCTGTCCTGAGCTGCTTCACAAACTCCTTAGAAGCCCGTGATCTCCTCATCTTCTTGTGCTCCATGGCAAGCTTCTTCAGAACCTTGCCATGTGAATCCACAGCTGTAGTCAAAGTAGCATATGTCTCCATAATCCTTTCCTGGTTCTCCAGCAGCTTCTTCAAAGTGTCCTCATTGGACTGGGGAATCTGAGCTAGCTGAGGTGCTGATTGGGTATGAATAGTGGAAGACAATGTGGACAACTTGGATGTCGCAACTGACATCCAGTTGTTCAAGCTAGCCAATGCCTAGCTTAACTGATGAGTAGTAAAGGGATGAGTCTTGGAAGATGTCACTCCCGGGCTTGCTGAAGAACTGGGACCAGCAGTAGAAGAAGCTCCTGGAGGCAAGTCTACTCCTGTAGTGGCAGCACGCTCGGTGGAAGGTTCTATCGCAATTGGCTCCTCAGACTGGCCAGTTGGGGCGGAAGCAGGTGGTTGGTAGTTCTTGGACTTAGGGTTGTCTGGGCCCTGCATACTATACCAAGAATAGGGAGCCACAAGCTTGGTCTTGACATCATATCTTTTCTTCTCCACCTCCATGTCCCGGAAATACATTGATAGAGTGTTAGGAAAAGGATAATTTCGGTCATGCTCTTTCCCCACAACAGAAATCATACAGGACATCAAATTACCCACATTGATAGGGTACCCGACCATAATAGATGCAACACGAACCGCCCGGGTAAGTGGAATAGTCTGATCGTGGGTAGAAGGCTCAAGCCGACTGCATACAAATGTCAACCACCCTCGAGCCTCAAAGGTAAAAGTCTTCCGGAATATCTTCCTCCCTGCTTGCAACCACGCTGGGACAGTACTTGGGATTGGCAAGTACTAGACCAACCAATGACGGACTTCCTCACCCATCCCTAACTTAGCCAAATAAAGTGACTCGTCTTCATCCCGGAACCCCAAATACTCATTTAAAGATGTTCCATCAAACATCATTGTTTTGTCTCTAACTTTGGTCACCTTGGTATCCTTGACAATGTGAGCTACATTAGAGTAGAATTCCCTGACCATGTGCTCATTAGCATCGATGCACTTCTCCATGAACAACTCCCAGCCCTTTCTAGTTCGGAACTCCCTCTGCACGTTCAGGTTGTGGGGTAAAAGGTCATTGTCAATAAAACTTCTCTCCGGTATCAACTTCCTCACCGGACACCATCCCTAAACTTGTGGTAAGCCACTTGGCTCACGAATCTATCTTGCCATTCTTCGGCTTTCCTAGTCCGTGCAACTCCCCTAATCTGTGGCTCACCTCCCTCATCTTTGCCTGCACTCTCCCCAGATAATGAAGCTATGGGGGAGGTGGAGTATTTCCCACCACCGGCTGCAGACTCGTCAGAAGAATTTGAGACTACATTCACTGGTCTTTTGGAGGTGGGTGATGGTAGAGGGGTATCAACTAGGTGGAGGGGGTCAGTTGTGTGAGTTGGGATTAAATCTGAGGAGATGTCTTTAGGGGGCACATACTCACTCCCCGACGAATGAGAAGCAGCCTTATCAGCAGCTTTTATTAATTTTTGAGTCTTTTTTATGTTCTTCCGAGCCTGGGGAGTGAGTTTGGCTATTCTCTTGCCTTTACCCCTTGGGAGGAACCACCTCTCCCGGGTTGTTGTGATTGTTTGTCGCCCTTTTGTCTAACTATTATCTGCAAGCAAACACATCTAGAATTGTCAGTTTAAGCATGGGTAGTGAACCAGTTATTGAAATCATATGCAGAATATCAGGTGAAAGTGTTGCAGACACCACTGCAGAAAAGGGTACTGCGTACCGCACTATCAGGGCTGCGGCCACGTTAGAGATACCGTGGACCATGATATGGCGATCGTGGACCACACTGAACAAGGCCAGGAAAAATAGCTCTTTGAATCTCCCACCGCAGTCCGCGTAAAATAAGGACGCGACCGCGATAGGCCAGTGCGGACCGAGTGAAATGCAATGCAGTCGCGGACCACACTGGGTTTGTTCATGTAGCCTTGCAGTATGTAGCCCACTCGGACCGCACAAACAGGAACTTGGCCGCGATGGAGAACTTCAGAGAGCACTATAATTTTGACTTGCCTGTGCGGATCGTGCAAAAATGCACCGCGACCGCGCAGGCAAACTTCTGAGACTATGCAAATTTTTTCCTTTTGTTTTTCACTGCTTCAACACAATCCCTACAACATCTCACAAACAATTATCTCCAAAAATCCTAAGCTACAAAGAAAATCAAAGAGAAAGAAAAAGACATGGGTTGCCTCCCAAGAAGCGCCTGATTTAACGTCGCGGCATGACGCATGTTACTATCACATCACTTCAAATGAATGAGTGCCACCACGTGGCTATCATCAAACTTGCCCAAATAATGCTTGACACGATGCCCATTGACCCAGAAAATTTCACCATTCTTTTTCTTGAGATCAAGAGCACCAAAAGAAGTCACACATACAACTTCAAATGGCCTACTCCACTTTGACTTGAGCTTTCCCGTAAATAACCTCAACCAGGCGTTGAAAAGAAGAACCATACTACCAACCTTGAATTCCTTTCCCCAAGCATATTCATCTTGTCCTTATACAAGGACGAGCTGGAGTAGGCATGTAATCTAAACTTATCAAGCTCATTTAGTTTCTTAACACGAAGATTCGCCGCAACATCCCATTTCAAGTTCAACTTCCTCAAGGCCGACGTAGACTTGTGCTCTAATTCCATCGGAAGATGGAAAGCTTTACCAAACACCAACCGGTATGGGTACATATCAATTGGGGTCTTGTAAGCCATATGGTACGCCCAAAGAGCATCATCCAATTTCTTCGACCAATCGGTCCTATTAGCATTTATCGTCTTGGACAAGATACTCTTTATTTCTCGGTTGGAGACTTCCACTTGATCGCTAGCTTGAGGATGATAGAGGGTGGTCACTTTGTGATTTACTCCATACTTAGCAAGCAATGAGTCAAAAGTCTTGTTGCAAAACTGAGACCCCACATCACTAATGATAGCACGAGGGGTGCCAAACCTTGTAAAGATACTCTTTTTCAAGAATGCCACAACACTCCGGGCTTCATTGTTAGGTAAAGCCACGGCTTCAACCCACTTTGAGACATAGTCCACCGCCACGAGAATATAGGTGTTCCCATAAGAGCTCACGACCCATGAAATCGATGCCCCAAACATAAAAAATATCCACCTCGAGAATCGTATTGAGTGGCATCTCATCCCTTTTTTAAATTCCGCCGGCTCTTTGGCATGTATCACATCTCTTTACCAAATCACTAGCATCCTTAAATAAAGTCGGTCAATAGAAACTGCAACTCAAGACTTTTGAAGTCGTCCTCACCCCTCTATGATGGCCACCATAGGGAGAGGAGTGACAAGCCTCCAATATGCTTAATTTGTTTACCTTCCGGGACACATCTTCTAATCATACCATCCGTGCAAATTTTAAACAAGTACGGCTCATCCCAATAAAATCCAAACTATCCCGTTTGAGTTTCTTTGATTGGTTGGAAGAGAGCTCACACGAGACAATTCCGGTCACAATGAAGTTGGCGATGTTCGCGAACCATGGAATGTCGCACCTTGACACGGAAAAAAGTTGCTCGTCGGGGAATGCATCATTTATTTCAACGCCGTCACATGGCCTTCCTCCAACCGGGACAAATGGTCAGCAACTTGATTCTCACATCCCTTCTGGTCCATTATTTCTACGTCGAATTCTTGAAGAAGTAGCACCCATATCATCAATCTCGCATTGGAATCCTTCTTGGACATCAAAAACCTAAGGGCGGCATGGTTCGTGTGCACAATCACCTTGGCCCCCATAAGATAAGGCCGAAAATTTTCCATGGCAAATACAATTGCCAAAAATTCCTTCTCCGTCACCGTGTAATTCCGTTGAGCTTCATTCATAGTCTTACTTGAATAGTACACGGGATGGAACATTTTACTAATTCGTTGACCTAACACCGCCCCCACCATACCGTCACTTGCATCAAACATTAGTTCAAAGGGAAAACTCCAATTAGGTGCGGTGATGATAGGAGTTGAGGTCAACTTATGCTTTAAAAGTTCAAAGGCCTCCATGCATTGTTCATCAAAAACAAATTTGGTATATTTCTCTAGCAACTTGCAAAGTGGATTCACAACCTTCGAGAAATATTTGATGAACCGCCGGTAGAACCCAGCATGCCCAAGAAAACTCCTCACCCCTTTGACAGAATTAGGGGGAGGAAGCCTCAAAATGACCTCGATTTTGGACTTATCAACTTTAATTCCCCGCTTTGAGATCTTGTGACCCAATACTATACCTTCTTCTACCATAAAATGGTATTTTTCCCAATTGAGAACAAGGTTAGTTTCTTCACATCGAGCAAGGACTCTATCCAAATTTACCAAACATTCTTCAAAGGAATCACCAACCACACTAAAGTCATCCATAAAGACCTCCAATATGTCTTCCACTATGTCAGTGAAAATAGCCATCATGCAACGTTGGAAGGTCGCCAGAGCATTGCACAACCCGAATAGCATCCGGGAGAAAGCAAATGTACCGTAGGGGCATGTAAAAGTGGTCTTCTCTTAGTCCTCCGGGGCAATTAAGATTTGATTATAGCCCGAGTACCCATCAAAAAAGAAATAGAAAGCTCACCCCGCAAGACGATCAAGCATTTGATCAAGGAATGGTAAGGGGAAATGATCCTTGCAGGTCACCTTGTTGAGTTTCCGGTAGTCTATACAAACTCTCCACCCGGTAATGTTCCTAGTGGGAATAAGCTCATTGTTTTCATTTGTCACTAACGCCATCCCACCTTTCTTTGGCACACATTGGATCGGAGAGGTCCATGAGCTATCGGAGATAGGATAAACCACACCGGCATCAAGCCACTTGATAACCTATTTGTTTACCACTTCTTGCATCGCTTCATTTAGTCTTCTTTGATGTTCAACTGAAGGCCTTGCATCCTCCTACAAGATGATTTTATGCATGCAAATTGCGGGGCTTATCCCCCGAATGTCCGCCAGAGTCCATCCTATTGCCCTTTGTCGCCTTTGAAACACCTCTAAAGTGGCCTCAACTTACAAGTTAGTAAGGCAAGAAGAAATAATAACTGGAAGAGTTGAATTAGAGCCCAAAAATTCATACCTACGGTGTGGAGGAAGTGGCTTCAACTCCAACATCGGTGGCTCCTCAATTGATGGCTTGGTTGGTGGAGTTTTGTGGTTTTCAAGATCCAAAGATAACTTTCTAAGCTCATATGAATATGAACCCATACCATGCAATGCATTCACGCACTCCACTATACTAGCATCATCATTGACATCCATGTTAAGAATCACGGCCTCAAGAGGATCTTCAACATTTATCATGGAACTTGTGTCATCCACTATCATAGCCGTGACAATGTCCACTACACACCTCCGTGCTATTGGGTTGCCTCATTGATTTGCAAATATGGAATTCCACCTTCTCATCTCCCACTCGGAAAGTCAACTCACCCACTTCAACATCAATCAATGCCTTCCCCGTAGCTAGGAAAGGTCTTCCAAGAATAATCGACACTTCAAAGTCCACCTCACAATCCAATATGACAAAGTTGGTCGGCAATATGAATTTATCAACACGAACAAGAACATCATCAATTATGCCAGCAATAATTCGAAGGGAGGGTATTTCCACTTCTGCAGGTATCACTGTTCTGTTCCATACACCAATGAATAAGGAGTCGCCCCTACCGAAGTGCGAACAGTAGTGCGATACCCTAGCAAAGCAAAGGGTAATTTCTCATGCCACTGCCTGGATCCTTCCACCATCTTTCGAAGTATTTTCTTGATATTCTTATTAGCTGCCTCAACTGCTCCATTCGCCTTAGGACGGTATGGTGTGGAATTGCGGTGTGGAATTTTAAACTTCTGACATGTCTCCGCCATTAGATGACTATTGAGATTGGCACCATTATCTGTGATAATTACCTTCGGAATTCCGAACCGGCAAATGATATTTGAATGCACAAAATCAACCACTGCTGATCGATCCACCATTTGAAGTCTCATTGAGTTGGCCTAGGTTGCTTGATTCCCAAAGTTTTGAAAACCGAACAAGGCATCAAGTTAATTCTAGCCCCCAAGTCATAAACGGCTTTGGCAAAATCCGCACTACCGATAGTGCATGGGATAGTAAAAGCTCCGGGGTCTTCAAGTTTTGGGGCCATAGAATTCACTATAGAACTCACTTGATGTGTCATTTTAATTGTTTCACACTCCATCGACCTCTTCTTAGTTACAAAATCCTTCATAAACTTTGTGTACCCCGACATTTGTTCTAGTGCCTCCACCAATGGCATATTGATAGTAAGACTCTTCATCATTTCAATGAACTTTTTGAATTGATTGTCACCTTTTTGCTTTTCTAAGCATTGAGGGTAAGGTGGAGGTAACCTAGGCAAGGGTACCTGACCTTTTGTACAACCGGCTCGGGCATGTCAATCACGTGTTACCTAGATGGGTTCACGACATCTTGAGTCTCTACCCCAGCCTCATCATCAATATCAATCCGCACATCATTGGTCACATTTGGTTCAACCACATCATCAACATCCAAAGGCACATTATCATCATGAAACTCAACTTCGTCACTCACAACTTGATTTTCATTCGACGCATGCACATCACCGCCTCTTCCGCTTCTTGTTGTAACTGCCATCACATGATTGTTACCCCCCTTCGGGTTCAATACCGTATCACTTGTTAGAGCACCCTTAGGTCGAGTATTCAACAATTGCGAGATTTGGCCAAGTTGCACATCCAAATTCCGAATAGAGGTGTTATGAGAAGCCAATTGAGCATCGGAGTCTTGGTTCTTCTTCATCATTTGTTCGAACATCATTTCTATTCTCCCCATATCACTACCCGAAGAACTATACCCTTGAGATTGAAAGTGAGGTGGATTGTTTGGTTGTTGGTACATGGGGGGCCTTTGAAAACCTTGCCCCCGGTTGCCTTGATTTCCGCCATTATTCCACCCTCTTTGATTGTTTTTGTTGTTGCTCCAATTATTATTGTTCCTATTCTAATTGCCTTGATTGTTACCCCGGTTACCCTAATTTTTGTTTTGATTGTGGTTGTTCCAATTGCGACCACCATTATTGTTGTTTTCAAATTGCTCACAATTTCCTTGAGGTTGTTGTTGCCCTCTTTGCCTCCTTTTCAACATAGAAACACCTTCCATTGTATTGACTTGGCGCAGATTTTGGACTTGTTGCAATTGAGCCTTCGCCAATTGATTCGTAGTTGTTGTAAGCTCAGCAATAGCTTGGATATGATCGTGCAATTCCTTGTGCAAATGGATGACCTTGGGGTCACCTTGGGGCACATTTGCTCGACGTTGCCATGCCGAAGAGGTGTCGGCCATTTCATCAAGTACATCACATGCCTCTTGGTAAGAAAGTTTCATGAAGTTCCCTCCGACTAATTGGTTCACAATGCACTGATTCATGGTGTTGATGCCCCGATAATAAGTTTGTTGTATCATTGCCTCGGTCATATCGTTATTAGGGCACTCTTTCACCACTGTTCTATATCTTTCCCATATCTCGTGCAACGGTTCCTTTGGCTCTTTCTTGAAAGCTAGAATTTCATCCCGAAGAGCTGCCATATGAGTTGGAGAAAAGAACATGGCAATAAATTTGTCCGCTAATTCATCCCATGTGGTGATAGAATGATTGGGGAGCCTTTCTAACCAATCCAACGCTTTACCCCGAAGAGAGAATGGGAAAAACCTCAATCTCAATGCATCCTCGAATATGTTTGTTTGCTTGCTACCCTAGCATGTAGCAACGAACCGCTTCAAGGGTTTGTATGCATTTTGATTGGAGGCGCCCGTAAAATACTCTCTTTGCTCGAGCAAGGTCAACATGACATTTGTTATTTGAAAGTTCCCCACCCGGATTGGGGGAGGAACAATTGCACTGGCGTATCCTTTATTAGGAAAAACTCTTGGGACCACTCTTGGTGGTGGCGGAGGAGGGTATGGAATATTCTCATTCGGATTAGCATTTGCATTGACATTTCTGCCTCTACGTGGAGCTTGAGGTAATGGAAGCTCATGTTGATCAATATCTTCAACCTCCTACCCTGCCATGGCATTGCCAAGAGGATCATTAGCATTTAAAGCCATAGTACCTGGAAGACCGGGTCACAATAGCTTTTACTCGAATGGTGGTTCGGGATCGAATTTCCATAGGGAGCTAGTAGTGGAGTTGTATTGTATGTCTAGTCTAGAGATGCGGTTATTCTTCTAATGTCACTTCAAACATTTTTGGTTTTCTTTGTTTTTATAACTACTCTTATAAAAGTAATGATTAAAACTAAATTATGCTATGAGAATATTGCTAAGTTGTATTTAATATAGAGAAAGGCACTAGGGTCGTGACACTACCTAGGTGATTAATCGATGGGTAGAAGTTACTAAGGGTAGATTGATATATTTGGGGCTTATGCTATAACCGTTGCACAATTGTACCCATTCTCACACCTGTCGGTAGAGAGAATGATTTTGCCCAATTGGCTCTCGAAAGACCAATTGGGTAGCCCAATTAGACCAAGCACCTAGGGTTCAAGTAGGGTGATTACTATCTCGAGATTTAACCCGTTAATTGGGACTACCATTTCTCATGGGTCCATACCAATTCCTTGTTGGATCAATTTTGGGGTCATGGACTTTCTTTCTCAAGAAGAGTTGAACCCATTAAGCTTGAATCTATGTTTGCAACCACAAATTCGAAATTGAAACATAAAATCAACCCAAATAACAAACACCCAATATCAATCTAACCCTAGATGGCAACACCCGTCAATTACGCACACTAGGGTTGAGCCACAACCCTAGCTAATGGGTTTAGCTACACATAATTAAAGAAGAAACAGAAGAAATAGATGAGGAACTAAACATATTAATTAATTACTAAGAAGAATATACAAATATCTATGGATAATAAAGAGCAAAAGTGCCAATAATGGCTACAATCTCGTTCCCAGGTGCACAACTGTGTTTTAGAATCTAAAACTTAACCTAAAAATGGTAAAATGTTCTATTTATACTAGGCTGGAAAAACTGGAACAAAATACCCCTGCGGGGTCAGCGCGGACCGCACAAAAAGGACCGAGGCCGCACTGGCTCTTGGACTTATGATTTCAGCTTCTTTGAAGTTGGGGACCGCGGACAGCAAGAAAGTGCATCACGGCCGCGATGGAAGTTAGCACGGCCGCACATAAAGGAGCGCGAGCGCATTGCTTGAAATTGCTAAAACCACAGCTCTCTGAATCTCGTTCACGCAGACCACGCAAAAAAAAAGTGCGGCCGTATGGCTTGAATCCCCAAATTTTCTAGTCTCTGAACCTCATGTCCGCGGACCTCGTAAAAGGGTAGCGCTGCCGTGAAGTCTGACCACGGACCGCGTGATTAGTACCGCGCCCGCGTTGCCTCCAGCTTGAAAGCAAAGTCTTTGAATCTCCTAGTGCGGCCGCATTCACTCTTGCGCGGTCCGCACTAGGACATCTTTTCCTCATTTCACTTAACCTTTGACACATGAGCAGGTTTCACTCCGTTTTGAGCCGATCTTTGACATTTGTCGCTTTGTCGCTCAAACCTGCAATCAAGCACAACTTGTGAGCATTTTAGGACTATTTCGTAGCAATTTTTAACCAAAGCAATAGCAAGTAGGGGTATAAAACATGGCAAAATCCCAACTTATCAAGTCACACCCCCTGAAGGGCATCTTTTTTTCTCTTTAAACAAATGACAAAAGGTTTTGAAGGAGAAACACCAGCCGCCAACACCTGGGAGGGATGGTTCACCCGAAGTCCGGTATATGCCTTCTCTAAATAAATAGTCATTGAAGGCAGATTCTGAAAATCCCTAAAAAGGCGAAGGCAGCCTCGCATTGCATTTATGCGGCGATAAATTCAAAAAACAACCCAGGGGCACCAACCCACAGCACTATCTCCGGCACCGGTGCAATAGTCAGCCCCGAGGCCCCATCTCGGCAAGACAAAGCCCCAAAGGGCCAGCAATGCCTTCGCCAACACGAGATCCGTGCACAAAGGCATCCGCCGAAGGAAGCCATCGAGCAAAAGTAGTTGTTTTTAACATACACTCACGTGGAATATACCCTAGATGCCAATCCGGATAGTCCAAATACAGTCAGACCTCCGCTAGGAGACCGCATCCAAAAAGTCGCCGGCATGCTTGAAACAAGCAAGCCTCCTCTTAAAGGCCACTAAAAAGTCTAAAGGAACTACTCATACCTTCACGGTAAGGGTCCGGCGGTCCGAGGTTACTGGTTTTATTCAAAGTCAGAACATGAAGGGCTCAGCGTAAGGCTATTTTATATCGGTCAAAAGCTCCAAGGAGAATCGAGGTTGTGCCCGAGCGTGGGCAACTCCTCAACTGATGTCAACCGCATATGCTCCAAAAGGCTATCTAAAAATTGTCCGAAAGGCACCCTCATGTGCCTAAAAAATAATCTTCTCTCGGGATACCTTTCCCGAGAGACCCGAGATTCCAGCCACTATCCCTATGTGATTCAAGGAACTTGACGGCCCGAGTCTATTGGATCAACTTAAGCTCGGTCAGAAGCATGACACGGGCTAAAATAAAAGCCACACCAATCAACGAGAGATCAGGAGAAACGTTTGCATCCAAATCAGGCATCAGCAGTTAACAATGAAGGAGGACGTTCAAAGGCATCAAGGGGCATAAAAACATACAAAAGCGACGCAAGGATTAAAGAAAAAGTATACTTATATTCATAGAAATCCTTACATATGATTACATCATATACGATTACAAAAGCCCGCAGGAAATCTTTTAAAAAAAGGGGGGAGGGGGGCGAAGAAATACAAGTAATATGCAAGCCTAAGGGTATAGCCTATGTAGGTTGTGCTTCCATTATCATCCTCTCAGGCGTATGACCTCAAAGACAATATCTTCCAAGTCCAATCCCCACAGGGACCTCATCCCAATCCTCCCGAAATGGCGTCTTCAAAAGGAAGAATATAGAAGAAGAAGGCTCGGGAGAAGAGAAAAATGACGAAGGGGATGCCAGAAGAAGACGAGATGTGGCTAGACGAAAAATTTGGCTAGTACGAACTCTGCCAGCTTTCTTATCTCGAAACCACTTCTTGAGACGTTTCCTAGGTCCCGGAGGCAACAGCCAGCGAAGACTGTCGCCATATCCCCAGAAATCCAAAGGGGGTATAACACGCCAAGACGAGGAAGGAGGGTAAGCAGTGGTGTATAATCCGAGCACCCTCTTGAGTAGCGGTGGATAATTCGAATCATTCCCCAGCTCGAAGGAAATTGACCCCCTACTTCATCGCCTCGAGCCAACGGAGATAGCGACAGTAATAGCAACAACAACAACAATAACAGCAACATCACAACAGCACAAACTCATCCAAACAAAGAAGTATCAAGAGTTGGTCCATGGCACGCATGAATCTTAAGGCCGTGGGCCTCAAACATAGCGAGACAACAAAGGCTAAATAATGGTAGGAAAGGAAAGAAGGATGGGTATCGAAGGATGTTTGAATTAAAAGCTGATCATAAGAAGCCTCATATATAGGGAGAGGGCAAAGTAACCGACGACGCCATTACCACCATCGAAAAATGTAACAACAGGCACAATTAATGCGTTCGTGGAAGCTTAAACGATAGCAACGATACGACCCTGAGGAACGAGGAGTCATGATATTTCTAATAGTCCTAGAGAAGCAGAAAGGTGAAATGCCTCCACTCTTGTGAAAGGAGCTGCGCCATCAGCATGATGTCATTTCAAGAGCCCGCAAAATAGGGTGTCAAAAACATTTCTTATCGCTTCCCTCTAAGAAATACAGAGACTATCTGTGCAGGGTGAAATCAGGGGACCGATTTCCCCCGGCATGATGCTTCGAGAGTAACCCCAAAGGCATAGGATCTCGGATTGGTCGCTTCCCTCGAGATCTATCAATACCCTGCCAAGATCAGACATCGGCTAAGGTCCTAATAAATGAAGGTATCCCCCGAGGGATGTACCTGGGGTCGATGAAATCTATCCATGCAGCTCGACGCCAGCCCTCATACGACGTAAAGATAATAGGCTATTATATCTCATTTTATTTTGTTGTACTATGTATTTCGTACTATGTTTGGACGTCCCCTTTCTATAAAAGAAGGGTCACCAACAACTTGTAAAAAGGCCTCCAATTGTCTTATTCAAGAGCAATAATATCTTTTCTCTCTCTTTTCTCTAATTTGCTTATTCCCTCTGGTTCAAAGTCATTTTATTATTGACCATCCCCCTTGTTTATCATTTAACACCCCTCAAGGAAGTCTCCGTATTTGTTGCATCTTAACTTATTTATTTGTTCTGTAGCTTAATATTGGCCAAATGAGCCCTACCTAGTTATATCTCTAACTCTTATCCCAACCCCAGTTGTCCCCGATAGTTCGAGATCGACATTAACGCTGACCCCGAGGATCCGTCGACTATCTCCGCACCCGGGCAGCAGGCCCCTCTAGTTTGGTTACTGTCCCGCTTTAACTTGCTTTTACGTCATTATACTTCATGTTTTAGCACTAACTTCCCTAACAAACTAGATCGGGAATGGATCACGTACTTTTTGAATCCTATTTACAAATTTAATTGTTGTTATTATTTTTACGGTAAACACCCCCCAAATTACTCTTTAAAGTTCATCATCCAAAAGCTAAAATCAAAGATAGATTCATGAAATATAACCAAAACTAAGTTTAGAACACTTACTCCTATCCTTGTGATGAAAATTGCTCCAAAATCACCTCAATCCACACGCCAAAATTGCTAACCTTTGTATTTAACATTCTGCCCAGCACTTTCGCATCTACAGACACATTAGCCGCTTCTACAGCATCACTTCTGCGACATAACCTCCGCTTCTTAAGAATCAACTAAGGACTCGACCCTCGCACTTGCGGACAACATACCCGCTTCTGCGACATCGCAGGTGCGAGCCACAATTCACACCTGCGATAAACCTTGCTCCTGCTCTCCATCACTTCGCACCTACACATCCGAATATGCGCCCAAATCTCCACTTCTGCGGTCTTCCTCCTCAAGAACTATTTTCGCTCATGCGACCCCTTCGTCGCTTTTGCGACCATCGCACCGCACAAACCAAATGTAGGGTGCGGTCACACAAAAACCAGCAATTGCAACAATTAAGAAAAAGATTTGAAACATGCCTGAGCCCATCAGGACCCCATCGAAACATACAACCAAGTCACATAACATAACACGAACCTACTCGAGACCTCAAAACACACATAACAACATTGAAACGATGAATCACACCTCAATTTGAAATCATTGAACTTGAAACTTGAAACTTCCACAATCAATGCCGAAACCTATCAAATCAAGTCTGATTGACCTCAAATTTTGCACACTAGTCACATTTGACATTACGAACCTGCTCCAACTTTCGAAATCGAAATCCAACCTGGATATCAAAAATTCCACTCCCAGTCAAACTTTTCAAAATTCCAACTTTCACCATTTCAAGCCAAAATCTACTACAAACCTCCAAATCATGATCTGGATGCGCTCCTTAGTCTACCCAATGGAGCCATCGGAACCATAAAAAATCCAATCCGAGGTCAATTACTAAAAAGTCAAAACTTGGTCAAACCATTCAAATTTAAAGCTTATAGCTGAGAATCATTCTTTCAAATCCTTTTCGAATAACCTGAAAATCAAAATCGTCAATTCACATAACTCATAGTACATCTTACGGAACTACTCATGCCCTAAAAAGTTGAGCAAAGTGTAAATGTTGAAAACAACTGGTCAGGTCGTTACATCCTCCCCCACTCAAACATATGTTCGTCCTCGAACGTGCCAAGTGTTGTTCAAAAATCCTTCAAATCTCCGTATAACCTTATAATGCACATACCCGGGGATGATCCCATGTCACCCTATCCCATATAGGTCTGATAACATAACATGGCTAAAATTTCTAAATCTAACCTAGCTGTCTTAAAACGCAATCTCCAAAATCTGTAATTTCCTATAAGATCAGAATCTCGTATCCATACACTATATAAGTCTGAACAAGCTGTATCAAGCCATATTCGTAACACAAGATATAATAACATGATATAACTCAAAACTCAAATACTCATAGAGATGATTTCTAATCACAGTAGCTGCTCAAAAACCACCCAATACCGGTAATAAACCTCTTATCAAACAAAGTCTCGTTCTAATACCATCATATACTGCCAATGATGAAAGAAACAAGCAGAAAATCATAACCATTCGTCATATCAACCAGTTGTCGAATTTCCCTCTCTTTCGACAAGAATTATAGCAAATTTTTTAAGCCTATTTTCGATATTATCCTTACAACATATTGTAATCAATTCTGATAGTATCCATTCTAGATCCAATGACCTCATCTCATCAAATAGGACCACTCTAGTGACATGACACATCAATACAATCTAAAGCCACAAATCGTGTAATATGTGCACCAACAAGCAACAATCCAAATGTACTCAAATCATAGAAAATGACTCAAACAAGAGAACTATCCCGCAAAATTAACAATTACCACCACAACGCAATTCAAAAAACCTATCACAGACCGCAGCACTAAAACACACGAATCAATCATAAAGGATCATACCCCAATGCGCTACAATGCATGACCCCATTCAACCCCTGTTCCATAGTATACACCTCAATCTATCCTGCTCAAAATCAATAACACGCAAAATTTGGCATCAAGCACCGAAGTGAATTACCATAACCATGAAGAAGCAAATGACACAACGGCACACAAAACTCAAAAGAGAATAACCAATACACCATCAAACAAGCAATACCCAATACTCTTCTTGTTCAAATTCCGGTATAACACCCCAATAGAACTGCAGAGTATATGCATATAACCAACAAATCACAACTCCTCATAACATAGAAGGGTAACTCATTGATCATTTCTGAGCACAAATAATCTCAACAACAATTGATGGGACATCCCTAAAAAATAGCAGTTCGGAGCCAACAAATCTGACCCGGTGCAAAACACCCATCCATATTGGGCCTACTAATGGACCCCAAATCAGCTCCGGTCACCCACAACAGATATTAACCCTCCGAATGTCTAACACATCTCTCATACAGGATCATTCCTCAAGGAATACTTCTATAATTCTTCTATGCCACAAAGCAAAATGTGAACATCAGCAGGCGATCAAAAAGGAGAGTGTCGCAATACCAATGAAGTATCCATAAATCAAAACACATTGCCCTTCCGAAATTGTCTATGATGCTTAAGGTCTTATGACCTTCCCTTCAAAACTGATATGTGACCTTACACAAGAAAATCTCAATCCTACACAATACACCACATATACCATGCCATCATACAAAAAGTACGAGAACTTTTTAATCCACTCCGAGTCACAAGAAACTACATGCTTAATTAGTCAATAAAATTCTATTTGATCACATCCAGGTGAAATTCACTACACATTATATGCTCCTCACGCCAGTACAAAATATACATCTCAAATCGTGGTAGAAACCATCAAAAACTCTGTGAATCCATTTGCACAAAACCAAACCATCTGGACTGGATCCCTCTAACTCAACCAAGCAACGTAGGTCACTAAAAAACCCAAGAGCATTGCCATGAAACACTTGTAGGATCCCATCACATCATAAGCACCTAAAGAACCGATTATATCCATTGCTGTGTTGATCCAACCTACTACAAAGTTGCCCTATTTCTCCAAGTTCCTACTGAATTACCTTCAAATTGATACTTCTCCTCGCCATAATACCATAATCCTCAACCAAGACTTACCACACGAGACCCTAGCATAAATTTGCACCGCCATAAGTCTCATAAGCCACTGAATGCTCCCGTAAGTACCCCAAAAGTACGACAGCCGAGATACCCACTCTAAAGAGACCTATTAAAAATTTAAAGTTATTCATCTTACCTTCCTGATATTGAAATGTAGAATCCATAAATATATAGAAATACTGCGAGTCTCAACACCATCCAACGTAACTCAAAGCTTCTGGCCATATACAAATACACAAAGTTCTCAATTGCCACATTTAAATATTGAAATCATTAGAACCATTCTCGAGAGTCATCTACTCTACTCAAATCTCAATTGAACGCCTAAACGGACAGAACCACCTATGCCCCATTTGCACACTAGCACCCTAAGAAGTAATCCACATTCCCAAGCAACCGAGCAAATTTCTACTCCATAAACATGACATCTTTCACAAATAACCACTCAATCATTCCATGAATTACATATACCCATAGAGTGTAATACAACTCGTAACCAGGAATTTCCTTACTCGAGTCATCCTCGATCTCAACCTCTATAAGCCATAACTGATTCACCAGTATACCTCAAACTGAAACCAATACAACACATAACCACGCAATCAACCCGTCGATAGCAGACTCCCCCACTTGGCTCAAGGATAATGAATAAAGAATCTAATAACGTACAATATCCATACACCATTACCGCCACAATATTGCAGTGAAATTCAAATGGATCCTTGATAAGCTCACGCAACACAACCATCTACTATTTTAAATTATCTGCAAATCTCTCATTCACCCTTGTAACAGTCAAGGCAACCCTCATGAGCAATACTAGTCCCAAATTGCACTACGTATAATTTACTGGTAAAAGAGGACTCTCAACAGCACAACAGAGGAATCACAAAACCTCAGGACACCCCACAGGAGATAACCCACCTGCTTAGCCTCAAACTGACATCTTTCTATACCTTTTCCACAATCACATCTACTACACAAATACTTAGTCTTCCTGATTCTAACTCATCAACAAGACATGAAAAATCTACTTAGCCCCATAATTAAACAATATAAAAGGTCCTTCAACACACCCATAACTTGAGATTGTATGCCAAATCAAGACAGAAATCAAGCACCAATTTACATCTCAATCAAACTCTTTTCGTCACATTCAAACCATCAAAACACTTCCTGAAGTCACATCATACTCATTACATAACCATCCAACCACAAATTAGTGACATGACCAGATATATATGTCCAAAAGCACGTGCTCAAACAATCAACACCTCTATGCTCAAGCTACAGTCAAAACTCGACCTCAAGTCCTCTAGACTGGCCCATCATCAATACATAGAAATCACATCTCGCACCTCATCCAGTGAATCAAAAGACATCAATTCACAGCTGATATCGAGCGCTCATATGCGCATACAAATGCATGGATGGAATTCATGAGTTACACTTCATGCTGAATCATTATCGCACGATAAAGAAAGAAAGATGGGAATTATATCCTAAATGCCCTGTAGCCTCTTGAAGATAGGTATGGACGTCATCATACTGATCCCAAAGACTCTACTAAACACTTGATCATGACTTGTAGTATCTATGAACCTAGAGCTCTAATACCAATCTGTCATGATCCAAAATCCACTAGTTGTGATGGCACTTAAATCAATCCGAAACATGCCCGAGCCCCTCGGAACCCCGTACAAACATACCAACAAGTCAATAACATAACACGGACCTACTCAACGCCTCAAAACACACATAAAATATCGTAACAACGAAACATACCTCAATTCGAAATTATTGAACATGAAACTTCAAACATCCACAAACGATGCTGAAACCTATCAAATCAAGTTCGATTGACCTTAAAGTTTGCACACAAGTCACATTTTACATTACAAACATGCTGTAACTTCTAGAATCAAAATCCAACTTCGATATCAAAAAGTCCACTCCTGGTCAAACTTTTCAAATTTCCAACTTTTGTCATTTCAAGACAAATTCTACTACGGACCTCCAAATCATGATTCGGACGCTCCTACATAAAAAATACCCAACAAAGCTAACGGACAAATCAAAAATCAAATCCGAGGTCAATTACTAAAAAGTCTAAACTTGGTCAAACCTTTAAAACATAAAGCTTCTAGTTGAGAATCATTCTTCTAAATCCATTCTGAATAACCTGAAAATCAATATCGACAATTCACACAAGTCATAATATATCCTACGGAGCTAATCATGCCCTCGAACAACCGAGTGAAATGTAAATGCTCCAAACGACCGGTCCAGTCGTTACAAGAAGTGTAATATTAATAATTAGCTTGTAGATATTTATAATTACACTAAGTAGAAGTGTACGTGCTAAGGATATATCCTTAAGTAATGTTACTGATTCACTCGCCTATACATTGTTAATTATACACTACATAGAAGTTTATTAATGGTATACGGGAAAAATCTTAGTGATTATTTAATTATCTTAAATTGATAACTAAAGTATAAATATTTTAGTTGTATCATTAAGTAATATTAATAATTAATTAGCTAGTAATGTTAGGTTCGATTAGATAAGTCGCCCCAAATATTAACAGAATTTTTGTTTCCAATAACACAAGAGCTTTTGTGACGACTTACTCGCCAGGAAAGATAATGCTTTTGGTGACCTTTTAACCATCTGGTTTCTATGAGATAATGTAAATTCTCTATGAAATATTTATCCAGTGATATCTATACTCCTTTTGGATAATTAATTTGGATCATATCTTTTTTCCCTTTAGTTTACAACCATGAAATGATAAATCCAATCAACAGTCTTCTATTTAGCTTAGAATAACTATGTTTCTCCTGTTGTAATTGTTATAATATTAAATGAGTAAGAATAATAATTCATTGTTTGTATACGTAGATAAAACATCGTATGTGGATGTACGATAGAAATCTTCCTAATTGGCGGGGTTTAAGAGATGACTTTGTACGAGGTGTTGATGTGCTATTTATCACGCATTTAGCCAAAATAAGGGGATGATTAGGTGCGCTTGTGCGAAATGCAAATGTAGAAAATGGTTGAAACTAGAGGATGTTATGACTGATCTATATAGTAAGGGCTTTATGGATAATTACTATGTGTGGACTAGTCATAGAGAGATTGAGGATAGTGATGGTAATATTTACCATCGGAGGAAGGCGAGCCAATCATGCCATCGGAGGAAGAAACTATCGCATTGTGGTTGAACGTGATTGGAGGCGTGTATAAGGGTAGAGCGTACGCCTCTCCTCCGAGTGCAACTATCATCCCATCGTGTGTGGACTACAAGTTATATACTTTTTTGTTAATAAGCTCTTCTTTTTATTAGTTGTGTTTCGGGGGCTGTTTTTGGGGTCGTTTCGAATCAGTTTTACTTGTATGAAATATTTAGTGAACGGTAGGATATACTTATTTATGATGTACATTAGAGTTTTTTTCTCTAATATTTGTTAGTAAATAAGAAAATGACAACAAGGTGGAACAAGTATTGGATATGTATTTTCCATCTCTCACCAGTTGATTTGCTTTCTTTGGTTCAATTCATACATTTGTAAAGTCACTAGTTGATTTGCATCTCTCACTAGTTAATTTCATATCATTGAGAACTTTTAAGATTTCATAGTTTCCATTAATGTTGTATTAGAGTACCGTAGCAAGATATATTCTTCTATGAGTTTAATGTTTGTTCCATTTTGTTAATTCAAGTGAAGTTTGATGAAATATTTTTCCTGAAAATACAAATAGAATGGTGGAAAAACACATAGTAAGATATACCTTTGTCTCTTAATTTGCCAAGAAGTACTTGCACTTTAAATGTTTATTGCTTCAGTGTAAACTGAAGCAAAAGAACTGTGAATCCAGTTGTGTTCATATTGGGTCTAAATCTTAGCACAAAAATGTTCTCCAATTGTTATGTACAGTAATGCAGAATACGGTATGTGATAGTACTACTACGCAAAATTGGAGATCAAGGTACCAAGGCATGTCCATTAATCTGTAGGCGATGTTAACATCATTATATGATATTCCATTCGTTATCAGAACCCTATAGAACTAGATGATGGGGCTCTCTTGCATAATTCTTTGCTTTTGCTATTTGTCTGGATTGCTTCACTGATATTGGATGGAGGCTATAGTCAAGTTTTTGTTGTGCGTCTTAAATTAGTACTCTTGATCTAAAAATAACATTTTACCTAGTGAAAGTAATATGTTGCTCAAAACTTGGACAAAGTTTCTTGTAACGACCCGGCCGGTCGTTTTTGGAATTTACGCTCCGATCCCCCATTAACTGATTCCCCTAAGTTCAATTCTGCTATTTTGGTTTGCCGGGACGTTCGGTGTCAGGATTTAGAGTGTTTTGGGACACTTAGTCCCTAAATAAGAGCTTAAGAGTTGAAAAATGGTCCGTAATCGGAACAGTATAAAGACGGCCTCGGAATGGAAATCTGATGGTTCTGTTAGCTCCGTTAGGTGATTTCAGGGTTGGGAGCGGGTTCGGAATGTATTTTGAAAATCAGTGGCTCATTTAGGCGAGGAATGCCGAAAGTTAGTATTGTGGCGATTTCCGGTTGATAGGTGAGATTTTGATCCGAGGGTCAGAAATGAATTCCGGAAGTTGCTGTAGCACCGTCATGTCAATTGGAATCCGAGGTGTTTTAATAATTGGAACAAGTTGAATAACGTTATAGGGTGTATTGGTATTTTTGTTTGAGGTTACGGGGGCCTCGGGATGAATTCGGATGGCTAAACGGAGAATTTTTGGACTTATGAAGATTGTAGGCCTGCTGCTTCTGATATTTTCGCTTCTGCGATTTTGGAGCCACAGAAGTGTAGCCGCATAAGCGGCCAGGCAGTCGCATAAGCGGAAGTGGGCGTTTGGCCAGGAACCGCAGAAGCGGAGATTGTTCCGCTGAAGCGGACTCGCTTCTGCGATGGGAAGACCGCATAAGCGGTTTGTCGGGTGTTGATACCCAATTTTTTCCTATGTATTTTTATACTCAAAATACTTTCAAATTAGAATGTATATGCATGTTTAAACATCCACAAAGATTTTGGTATTTTTTCACATTTTTAAGGATTTTTAAAATCAATTTATGGCCTATTTTGCACTATAAAATCCAATAATTATTCCCAAAACTTGTCATTTTGGTGAATAATTTATTTTTATTCTTACATTTATGCAAAAATATAATTTACATGATTTTACAAGTCCGTTTGGTATTTTTAAATTAAAACTGCATGAAATTGCAATTTTAGCCTATTTCTCGATTTAATAGTATTTGTAATCAAAAATCATTCTTAATATTTTTAAATTAGTACTTATGCATTATTTATTAACTCAGTAATTTTAATTTGATTTTTGAACATCATTTACTATTTTATAAAATTAAAATTGGGGAAAATTGGCTATTTAAATTGTAGCCCTTTTTAATTTCAATTTTAGCCCAATTCCAGCCCCAATCTAACCCC
>MU732273.1:4265-34091 GCA_026770625.1 Nicotiana glauca
ATGAAACTTGGGGTAAAATCCTTAGACCTAATAGTGACGATTTGAAGGGGCATTTGACCTCCGATTTGGGAGATTTTTATATGGTTAGACTCGTGAGAGTACGAGGGTTCTAAAAATGTAAAAATATTTCGATTCTGAGATGTTGGCTGAAGGGGAATTTTGGTTATTTTACCTATTTTTGCGCCTTAGCTTAAATTTTGACAGTGTAATTAGTTACTTGCGATGTTATTTACAATATGTAATTGGTTTGAATAGATTTGGGCCACTCGGAGTCGGATACTCATGGCAAGGGCATTGTTTCTTAGCGGTTTCGTACCGGTTCGAGGTAAGTGGCTTGTCTAATCTTGTGTGGGGGACCTTTTCCCTTAGGACATCTTATATGTTGATTTAAATGCCTTGTACGCGCGGTGACGAGCGTGTACTTGTGCAAATTGTTGAAAATCCACTTTACTTGAATTGCTCAAACTGTGTTTTCTCCGTTATTTGACTGATGCAAGATTTACCCTGTGTTAGTTAGAGGAGTATGACTAGATAGAATTAACTGTCTAATTGCTTAATTGCTTTAAATCAAATTAAGTGAAGCATGTTGGGCCAGAACTTAATTGTTAATTGTATTTGTGTAATTCATTCTCTGAATATTTCCCCTATTTGTTTGTGTTTTTATATATGGACTACGGGTTAAATTCCCGGAAGATCCTTGCTATTGATATTATGGACTACAGGTTCAATTCCCAGGAGATCCCTGCTACTGATATGATGGACTACGGGTTTGATTCCTGGGAGATCCTTGCTATTGATATTATGGACTACGGGTTCGATTCCCGGGAGATCCTTTGCTAGTGATATTATGGACTACGGGTTCAATTCCCGGGAGATCCTAGATATTTAAATGAGATGGACTACGGGTTCAATTCCCGGGAGATTCAATGGACAGTTGAGGAATACTTGTTGTGTTATTTTCCTTACTTAGCTTAATTGTCATTGACTTGTAGCTTCTATCCTGTTTTATTGTTATTTCAGATAAATTCCTGATTTATACTGCTCATTATTGTTATTATATTTTATTCTCAGTAGGGCCCTGACCTTCCTCGTCACTACTCAACCGAGGTTAGGCTTGGCACTTACTGAGTACCGATGTGGTGTACTCATGCTATTCTGCACTTCTTGGACTTTATATGAGGTGTGTAATCTTGACTTTCTTGCATGAAAAGCTCCAGAATATAGACACATTGTTCCTCATTCCTTGATTTCTCCATTGGCTCGGATGATTCTATTTCCATATCATCATCCAAACACAATGTGAAAAAATACTTGGAGTGAGGGTCAATGCGCTCAAATACATAAACTTCAGAAATACCAACATCCTCAATATCAATGATACTAGAATCAACAAAATCTGTATTCTCACTGTCCTTGGCTGATTCTAGTATCACGTCTTCAATATCAGCATCCTCAAATTCTAGTTAGATAGGTTGTTAGTATTCTACTATGACCTTATCCATCAGAGTATCAACGGCTGACTCTAATTCATATTATTTTCGGCTACTATCCACTATATTGACTTGTCGAACATTCAAAGCTTCTAACACTTGACTCACTTGAGCCTTCAAATTATGAATAGTTGCCTCTTGCCTTTGTATCCATAATTCTGTGTCATTATTTTGTTCCACAAGGAACCTTAGCATATCCTTGGTCTCTTTCAGGTCATCATCTCCGGGTTCTTTGCTCCTATTAACTTCACAAGAAAAAGTAGAACCATCATAGTAAGGGGTTGTGGGAGGATAAGACATATACGCACAATCATGAAAGTGACCATTTTGATCACCACACACATCACATACATTCCACAAATAAGATTGAGTTTATGCACATAACTCTCTCTGGAATATTTTGATAAATTTTTCATAGGTGGTTTCCTTCACAATATGTATGAGGACCAAAAACAGAATTACCAACACCTAAAATCCTATAATTCGAAGATATCATATTTCTCAAATCAACAAGTAGAAAAAATAAAATTTTAAAAAATAATGCAAAATAATATAAAAGTTCAAACTTGAAACCTAGAAATATATACAACTACAACTACACCGATAGTTCCCCGGCAACGGTGCCAAAATTTTATCATGCCCAACTCTAGTTTTAAAAAGGATAAGTAGTCACTACAAGTATAATCTGGTCTAAAAGTCCGGAATCGAATCCCACATAGAACTAAGGCTTAGCTACAACTGTTCAATATTTCTAAGAAATACAAGTTCAAATAATTTTCAGGTTATAAAGATTGTAATATTTTTTTTAAACTAATTAATTAACAAATAATAAAAGCAATAAAATTGTCCACAAACAAGACTAAGGGTTGGAGACAATATTAAGGAGGTCTAGAGTTATGATTTTTTTAAATTAAAAGAATTCTTCATGCTACGCTTTCTATAATTTTACCTAAGTATTCTCTACCAATCGTAAGTACTTCGGGTGTAGTAATTCTCTTCCAAGCAACTACTACAATTTACTAGACATATTTTTCCTAACTACGCTAGCTGACACTAATTCACCGTTCACTTAGATCGTACCAAGGTTTCGTTATTCCTAATCCCATCTTTAAACCCTCTGTATTGATTCCTCACATACGTTAGGAGCAATGTTATTCAACAACTACTTAAATATGTACTCCTTTTCAAGAAATACACACTAAATAGGCACAGTCAATTTATGGTCATTCAATCAACAACAAATATATAGTTGAACAAGTAGAGAAATCCAACAGCTCAATTATATAAAAATATAACAAGAATTTATCCTACAAAAGGTTCCATCAAAATCCTAGATAAAAAATTAGCTATTCATAATAGTATGTAAAACTACAATACTAATATTCATAACAATAATGAAAAATTAGAAGAAGAAAGTGAAAAACTCGTAGAAGAATTCTCCATCTTGCTCCTAGCGTGTTCTTGCCTCCTTAGGTCGAATCTCCTCTAAAAAAATGTCCCCCTCCTTTAAACATGTTTAGGGCATATTTATAGGCTAGGGTTGAAGTCCTTGAGTCTAAATTTGGGTCGGAGTTTTTTAATTTGCGAACTCTTGACCATCGGGCTACAGACCTCGTGAGGCCAGGCTTATAGCTCGGCCAAGCTGGCTACGCCTAGCCTGTAGCACGGCCAAGCTGGCTACACCTAGCCTGTAGCACGGCCAAGCTGGCTACGCCTGGCATGTAGCCAGGCTTGAGTACTTCATGCTTTTATGCTCTTTTCTCGTATTTTTTTCCTCTTTTTGTGCAACTTTCACTCGTCCTTGTCATCTGATGCTCCTAC
Organism: Nicotiana glauca; assembly: GCA_026770625.1. Lineage (NCBI taxonomy): Eukaryota > Viridiplantae > Streptophyta > Magnoliopsida > Solanales > Solanaceae > Nicotiana > Nicotiana glauca. The sequence continues at coordinate 7,577 of MU732273.1, forward strand.
ACATAAAACAACATAATTAGCTCAAACATCGCACCATTAACCACTAAACTAACTGCATGTAAGACGAGTAATGCTAAAATATAGCATTTTCGCCAAACGTCAAAGACTTTTAAATGTAGTTTTTTTGTCTTTTCAAAATAAATTTGGTTGGGGACTATGAGTTTTCAGAAGACGAGAAACATTGGGTGATTTCTTCCCATATATTCAAGCTTTAGAGGATAGAGTTACTTGATAAATTTTTCTATTGAGAGGTAGCATGTATACCGTAGAATTAATCGAGGTGCATGCAAGCTTGCCTGGATGCTACATTTAATAAAAATGAAAAATGTACTTACTACTACTTGTAAAATATATATTTGCTTATTTTGCTCAAATATGTAAAGTATACTTTACGATAATGTCACGACCCAAATTCCATTATAATTCGTGGTGGCGCCCGATACCGTTGTTGGGCAAGCCAACCCTAATCAACTAGTGAGTTCCCAATTATTTCATTAAACAATCCCTAAAATTTACTTAACTTAAATTTAACACAGTCAAAAATTAACAAATTCATAATAATAGGAACACAAGCCAAAAATAATAGTCTATCAATGTGTGTGACAGGAACTAGTGTCACAAGTACGAGGGCGACTAGTAGAATATACAAAAGAATATAACTATCCTACTACCTGAAATAGAATAGACATTAATAACAAAGGAAAAACTCCAGTATGTTCTTGAACGGCTCAAAAGGGGCAGCTCACCGTGAAGTCTCGATCAAGAATCAGGAATACGCATCGGACTGGTAGCTAGATGCACCTGCCTCATATCCTGTACATTTAAGTAAAGAAGCATATATGAGTACATAAACAATATGTACCCAGTAAGTATCTAGTCTAACCTCAAAGAAGTAGTAACAAGGATTCGACTTGACACATTTTAGGGTCAATAATAACATAAGTTAAGTGTTAGACTAAGCATGAGTGTCATGAATAAATAACAGTTACTAACAGGCAGTGACGCGTTCTTTCAAAAAAATGATATTTCAATTAACAATTTATAGTAAAAGGCATTTAAAGAAGTACATACCACAAATGTACCAAACAATATCATGCGCAAATAATGCCGAAGTCGTACGGCCCGATCCAACATAATAATAAAGTGTGCACTATCGGATGGTCGAACGGCGCGAACCATAGATACATCTATTACCCCGCTTGCGAATCATACATGCGACATTATCAAATACAGTTAAACACATCAAACAGTCAATCAGTAATTTTATCGCGAAGGCAATTGTAACAACCCGACCGGTCGTTTTGAGCCCTAGCGCGTCATTCAGTAGTCTGAGGCTATGAGCAGCTTCATTTCAGGTATTGTGACTTGTGCATGTGGTCGGAATTGAATTTCGGGAAGTCCAGAGTGGATTTGGAAGGAGAATTCTTATTTTGGAAGCTTAAAGTTGAAAGAATGAACTAGGATTGGAATTTTGAATAAACGACCTCGAAATTGGGATCTGAAAGTTCCAGCAGGTTCGTATGATGATTTTGGACTTGGGCATATGCCCGGATCGAGTTTTGGATAACCCGGGAGTGTTTTGGCGCCTATTGTGGAAGTTAGTATTTTAGAAGAAATTTCATAAGTTTGGCTTGAAGAGCATTTTAGTGTTATCGATGTCCGTTCGAGATTCCGAGACTGTGGATAGTTCTGTATGGTGATTCTGGAGTTGGGGGCGCGATCTGAAGTGAATTCGGAGGCTCGTAGGTCATTTTGAAGCCATTTGGCTAAAGATAGAAATTTGAAGGTTTAGAGAAGTTTGACCGGAAGTGGGCTTTTTGATATCAGGGTCAGAATCTGATTCCGAAAGTTGGAGTAGGTCTGTAATGTCAAACATGACTTGTGTGCAAAATTTATGGTCAATCGGACATGATTTGATAGGTTTAAACGCTGGAAATAGAAGTTGGAAATTTCAAGGTTCATAAAGCTTGGATTGGAGGTTGAATGATGATTTTAGGTTGTTTGATACGATTTGAGGCCTCTAGCAAGTCCGTAAATGTGTTATGGGACTGTTTGGTATGACTGGTTTGGGTCCCGGGGGCCTCGGGTGGATTCCGGATGGTTAACGGATCAAATTTGGAAGTAGAAGAAAAAGGCTGAAGGATGTTGCTTCTGTCATAACCGCATCTGCGGTTCTTGGATCGCAGAAGCGGTTAGGCCTTTGCAGAAATGGCCAAGGGCAAGCCCAGGGGAAATCGCAGAAGCAGTCGTGAAACTGCAGAAGCGGTTCTGCTTAAGCGGAAATCAGACCGCAGAAGCGGTCCAGCCAAATTTGGCCAGAACGGCAGAAGCGGCCCAAAACCGCAAAAGCGGTTGCCGCAGAAGCAGAAATGGCATCGCAGAAGCGAAACGACCTAGAGGCAGAAGGTTATTTTTAAAGTCAGGGATTGGACATTTCTCTGATATTTTCTTGGCATGGGGGCGATTCTTGGAGGATTCAAGAGGGCAATTCATTCATCAATGATAAGTTTTGGAGCAATGTGCATTGGTTCAAGCCTTCGGAAGAATGTAGAATGCCGGCTATGAGTCTTCGGAGCGAGGTGAGTCTCCTTTCTAACTTTGTAAGAGTGAATTGTCCCCATAGGTGAAATAATTGATTATGTGCTCCTATATGTGGGGGCTACGTACGCACGAGGTGACGAGAGTCCGTGTGTGGCTACTATTATGCTATTGTTTGGGTAGTTAGGACCCATAAGCATGTTATACTTGGATTATTTATGAACCCATTGATAGCTTGAATTGTTTAAATCACCTTGGATTGGTAAAGGAATTTAAAAAGTGATTAAACATCATTTTTCCTAAACTGTTAAAAAGAGAAATTGTCTTATTTGGATAAATATCCCCGATGAATTCTTAATTGGCTACCTGAGCATGTATTTTATGTGTACCTGCGTCGCATGCATGATTCGCGAGCAGGGTATGTGTTTATTTATGGAACGGGCCGAACGTCTCGGCAGATTAAATAGATGCATCTATGGTTCGGGCCGTTCGACCCTCGGCAATGCACATTTTACATTCCTGTTGGATCGGGTCGTCGCCTCGGTGTGATTTGCGCATGTTATTTTTCGTTTGGGAATTTTAAGTGTGAAATTTGCCTTCGTGGCTTGATATAAATTGATAAGATAATAAAGAATAAACCTTGGAAGCCCTTGATTAATTGTTGAAGGTGTTTACCTGTTTTCTGGCTCCGCGAAGTAGAACTACTATATAAATCCATGATCTTTCCTCACATTTCTAGGATATTGATAATCGACCTCTAGTAAGTGTCGAAGTTGACCATCTCGTCTCTACTTATTCGAGATTAGGCGGGATACTCATTGATTACACGTTATTTAAGTACTCATACTACACTTCTGTGCATTTTTGTTGCACAGGTATATGTATTCCTAGCAGCCTACTGGGCGTAGCAGCGCGGATGATTCTGAGACTAGGTGAGCTGCATTATTTGAGGCGACCCGCAGCTAGTGTAGTTCCTTTCAACATTTTGTATTTTATTCCCTATCCACTGTATTTCGGACATATGTTGTATTTTATTTACCTTATCAGTAGTCGCTCATGCAGTTGTGACACCGGGTTCTGGGATGGTTTTCGAAAGATTTGTACTAATCATCATTATTTAATTTGAATTGAAGTAGAGATTGTTTTAATTATGGAAAATGGAAGGAAAAATCCTAGATTTTCAAACGTATTAAAAGAGAATTTAATTGATAATTTAGTTGGCTTGCCTGATAGAGGTGTCCGGCGCCACCACGACCCTCAGTGGATTTTGGATTGTGACAACATGGTATCAGAGCACTAGGTTCCCGTCGGTCTCACGAGTCATGAGCAAGTCTAGTAGAGTCTCGCAGATCGGTACAAAGACGTCTGTACTTATCCTCGGGAGGCTACAGGGCTGTTAGGAGTACTTCCCTTCTTTATTTCCTTATCGAGCGGTTCAATTCCTTTAAAGCTTATGCCTTTGATTTCTTCCTGCTCAATCTTACGCGAGCGCTTGTTATAAATCGAAAGTTGAAGAATTGAAATGGCACTACAAATGTGGTGCGGGATGATTCTCCTGGTATAGTTGATTTGACTATTATGGTCGCCTTATGGAAGGATATTCTATTGTTTCAGCTCAGTAACAGAACTTCTAAGAGCCTTGAGGCTAGGCACAGGTTGCCATAATGCTTATGAGCGATTATTCCGTAGTGTTGTTGTGATGGTAAGGTGTTTGCCCACATGTCGGGGCAGTGAATGAATTGAAGGGAGGTTTACTCAGTGTGTAATCAAAGGGATTCAATATTTTATTCCTGGCAGGGGAAAGAAAATCGAACTAAAGATGGTCAGATGTGGACTGGTGGAAGTAAATGAAACATGGTAATTGCAAGCGTGGTGGAGTTCTCCTCTATATGGGGGTGTTGTTGTCCTAATTGAACGCTTTAAGTTTGTCGGTGTTATGATCTGCTACAATTCACCTTGGGGCAAGATATTGTGAAATAGTATTGGAGATATAACTATCGGATATCGCAGGGTGCAGTGGTCCTGGATTGAATCAGTATTTCAATATGGAGGTTCGAGAAAGATGACCTTCACAAAAGTTTGGAGTTAGTAGCAAATTGTGGATTCAAGCGCTATGAAGATAAATTTTATTAGGACAACGACTGAGCAAGAAAAGGTGAGAAGGACATATGGGAAGTGTCAGGCAAAATTTTAAACTTCTAAAGGGCTAGACTTAGGGAGCGTAGGCTGAGCAGTTAATTAAAGAAGTGAGTTTGCCCAAAGTGGGAGAGCAGCGAAGCTAAGTAGGGGCTTGGTAAGGGGAAAACTATGCACCTTAAGGGAGTCTGGAACGACTTGAGAATATTGGTGCTTGGTTATTGGCGTCTAGGATTCAATTTGAAGTAGGGATTCTTGTGCGGCCGGAGATTTAAAATAACGGAAAGGAGCCACTTAAATGAAGAAAGATGTAGCATGACTTTGAAGTGGAAGGATGTTGTCGCACATTTAATGGATGTCCGTGAGGGTTGAATGGACTTGTGCAGCTGGAGAGTGAGCTCGGACTCAGGATGGGTTGTTGATGTCGTAGTGATTGTACCACATGCGGTAGTGTTGGAAGATGTCGGGGAGTGATTTCTATAGGTGGGGTATTCCTATGAGCAGGTTAGCAGTCGTGTGGTTGGCGATGCTTCTGTGAAGAGTTCTACTGGTTATGCAGCAAAGGGAATTGTTGTGTGAATGTTGTTAATGATTTAGAGTATCAAATTGGGTTTCTACGGTAAGATATCGAGAATGCTGGTGATTGATTGCGCAAGGTTATGTCAATAAGAGATTAAGAATCTTGGTGAACTCCAGAGTTTTGTAATAATGGCTTCGAGCTAAGTGGGAGAGTCCCACCGTCTATGATTGGGTTGCATGGTTAACTACTTGCGAAGTTTCTGGTGATTAGCATATTGATGGGTTATTTCAGCTACGGGAAAGGAACATAAGTGGTAACTTGAGCAAATGAATTATTAACAGTGTGATATCGTTGGCCTTATTGGCCCATGTTCAAACTTGGGGAGTGATTATGTCGGGTCCTCCATTGAGAATCATGGAGTTGATTATATTCGGGCCAAGTCAGAGCGGGCGGCTCTCAGCAATGGTCCTAGCAGATTCAAAGAGGTAAAGTGTGGTGCCTAGTGGTTTCGAGCCTATAGGTACGGTCAAGAACCAAGCTTGGTAGTGGCCTATGAGAAGAGGCGCAGAATGTTCTATGATATTTGTCTTGCGACGTAGCAATGGGGAGGTACAAAATGGTTTATGGGATTTGAGGTAGCAGGGTCTTGTGGTTCAAGGTCACTTGGGATAAGTGCGGATGGAGTATGTTATGCGTTGATTGGAGTTGGTATTATTTCTAAGGCAATCAAGGATAAATTGGAAGAAAATAGATTTGTTAGCCGTAGTTGAAATAGCATATTGGGGCCAGCGATCAGCTCATTTCGCGTGATCAAGTTATGTGTATGATTTGTGGCGGTACGTGTGAGGCTTGTCGGCCGCCGTAATTGATGCTATTCAGAAGCATTCTTCTATTACGGCTTGTTAAGTGGAAGCGGATTCCGAAAAGGCTATGGTGGCTTGGACCACTACTCACAGATTTGCATATTCTACGGTTATGGGAATTTACCTGTGTGTTGCTATGATTCCCCATAAGTGAGTTAAGTGCAAAGTTCTTATATGATGAGGTGTTGAAATAATAATGGTTTCGGAGTTATGATGAAAATCGTATCGTATATTGGCACGTTGGGTGCAGTGAGTAGCATGGAATTTCGAAGTGAGGATCAAGGTTGCAGTTTGGTGCTGGTAAGGATGTCACGGGCTCGGATGAGCAAGGAAAGGGTTGAATGATTAAAGTAAATTGGTGTTGTCTTCAGCATCACCTGAGATCGATGTTTTGTGAAGAAGGCTTTGCATCCTGGTTAAGGAATCTTGATCACTTTTCAGCGTTAGTGCGGCTGATGGTTTGGATGAGCGGACCTGTTATTTATTTCGGAAGATTGTGGGAGCGTGTCCCACGGGAAGATTGTATAAGTGTGACATGTAGTCACTTGATTAACTAAAGATTTAAACCAAGTATGAGGATTGTGGTAATATCATTAATTTGAGAATTTAGGCCTGAAGGGCACTTTGGTTATCGGGTGATGAACTGGGGAGGTTGCTCCGGTGATGATGGTTGTTCTTATGTGTTAAGAGGGAAAGGGAGTTACTATGGACCTTTGAAAGGTTATTAGCCAAGTTGGTGCAACCAGCAATCGGCTTGAGATAAAACGGATTGATTTATATGTGAACAGGGCTTTATATCAGGCCAGTTGTGTTCATTTCAGTAACGCACTCCTTAGGGAGTAGTCAGGGTGTTATCTCGCTGTTAGAAATTTCATGTAGTAATACATTGCATCGTGTGAGTTGTGAGACGGCCTGAGAAATTGTGTATGTGTTGAGGATCCGCGCGGGAATGTCGTATTATGAGCAAAATGGCTCTTGAGATTCAGATTATATATCGCACCTCAGTTGTGCTTGAGTTTCGTAGCGTATGGCGCTGTATGTTCCCTCAGGAATAATATTATGCACTTAGCGTGCTTGTGACCAAATTCGATATCTTGTTGTAATGGGCAGCTTGGCCCGATGTATATCTCCTTATGTGAGTTCTATGTGTGGATCGGTTGGCACGCCGCCATGGGTATGTCATTTAGATCGGGTGGCACGCCGCCATGGGTATGTTATTTGGATCGGGTGGCATGCCGCCATGGGTATGTTATTTGGATCGGGTTGCACGCCGCAACAGTGTGATGTTCAGTACAGTTCCCCTATTTGCCTTTATATGTTCTGATTCCCATTTTCTGAGGAGAGCTCGTTCTAGCTGTGAGCTCGCATCGCATGTATGATTCGCGAGCGGGGTGTCCATTTAGCATGTACCTGCGTCGCATGTATGATTCGCGAGCGGGGTAATTAGATCTCCTGTTCAGAGTTCTTTCCTTTTGTATCACGTTCTAATTGGTAGCCTATTGGCACATGGTAGCATCATATGGGACTTTTGATTGTGTCCGAGGTGGCTTATTGCCTGAGCAGTTCGTACTAGGTGTGACGAGATTATTTGATTTAGGACCAATGCAATTGGATTATGTGAAGTGAATTAAGGAGCTAAGACCATTAGATGGTTCAGGAAGAGGCAATGACTCTTGTTAGGGGTATAGACCCAATGATTTGTTGATTCAGCAGTTGGTTATGACTTTCGGCACATCTCTCCCGTCGTGTCGGTGTTGTAAAGGTTAGAGCAAGACCCATGTAGGTCATGAGATGCAATGTGAGCATCGGATCCGTGGAATTTTGATTAATTCGATCAGAAGGGTTATTGTGGTCTTATGAGTAAGTGATGCAAAGTGTCAATTCAACAAAGTTATGCAGTCGTGTCTGAGTACAGCGTGTAGTGATTGATATGGTGATCGTATGTTGGAAACAGGCCTGGCATGGAAATTCCGGATGTTGGAATTGGGCTCTAAAGCTTATTTGTTGAATAAAAAGGGAATATCTTCAGAATTTATCGAGCTAATGTGCCAAACTAAGTTGTGGTAGCACGGGAAGGTGCACGAGAATTTAAACAGTGAGTTCAGGCTACATCAGTGTAATTTCTCAGAACGTTAGAGGACGAACGTATGTTTAAGTGGGAGAGAATGTAACGACCCGATCGGTCGTTTTGAGCCCTAGCACATCATTCAGCAGTCTGAGGCCATGAGCAGCTTCATTTCAGGTATTGTGACTTTTGCGTGTGGTCGGAATTGAATTTCGGGAAGTCCAGAAAGGATTTGGAAGGAGAATTCTTATTTTGGAAGCTTAAAGTTGAAAGAATGAACTAGGATTGGAATTTTGAGTAAACGACCTCAGAATCAGGATCTGAAGATTCCAGCAGGTTGGTATGATGATTTCGGACATGGGCGTATGCCCGGATTGAGTTTTGGATAACCCGGGAGTGTTTTGGCGCCTATTGTGGAAGTTAGCATTTTAGAAGAAATTTCATAAGTTTGGCTTGAAGAGCATTTCAGTGTTATCAATATCCGTTCGAGATTCCGAGACTGAGGATATTCCCGTATGGTGATTCCTGAGTTGGGGGCGTGATCGGAAGTAATTCGGAGGCCCGTAGGCCATTTTGAAGCCATTTGACTAAAGATAGAAATTTGAAGGTTTTGAGAAGTTTGACCGGAAGTGGGCTTTTTGATATCGGGGTCGAAATCCGATTCCGAAAGTTGGAGTAGGTCTGTAATGTCAAACCTGACTTGTGTGCAAAATTTGAGGTCAATCGGACATGATTTGTTAGGTTTAAACGTCGGAAATAGAAGTTGGAAATTTCAAGGTTCATAAATCTTGGATTGGAGGTCGAATGATGATTTTTGCATTGTTTGATGCGATTTGAGGCCTCGAGCAAGTCCGTAATGTGTTATGGGACTATTTGGTATGATTGGTTTGGGTCCCGGGAGCCTCGGGTGGATTCTGGATGGTTGACGGATCAAATTTGGAAGTTGAAGAAAAAGGCTGAAGGATGCTGCTTCTGCCATAACTGCATCTACGGTTCTTGGACCGCAGAAGCAGTCAGGCCTTTGCAGAAGCGGCCAAGGGCAGGCCCAGGGGAAACCGCAAAAGTGGTCGTGAAACCGCAGAAGCGGTTCCGCTTAAGCAGAAATTAGACCGCAGAAGCGGTCCAGCCAAATTTGGCCAGAACCGCAGAAGTGGCCCAAAACCGCAAAAGCGGTTGCCGCATAAGCGGAAAGACCTTGAGGCGGAAGGTTATTTTTAAAGTCGGGGATTGGCCATTTCTCTGATATTTTCTTGGCGTGGGGGCGATTCTTGGAGAATTCAAGAGGGGAATTCATTCATCAATGATAAGTTTTGGAGCAATGTGCGTTGGTTCAAGCCTTCGGAAGAATGTAGAATGCCGGCTATGAGTCTTCGGAGCGAGGTGAGTCTCCTTTCTAACCTTGTAAGAGGGAATTGTCCCCATAGGTGAAATAATTGATTATGTGCTCCTATATGTGGGGGCTACGTACGCTCGAGGTGACGAGAGTCCGTGCGTAGCTACTATTATGCTATTGTTCGGGTAGTTAGGACCCATAAGCATGTTATACTTGGATTATTTATAAACCCATTGATAGCTTGAATTGTTTAAATCACCTTGGATTAATAAAGGAATTTAAAAGAGATTAAACATCATTTTTCCTAAATTGTTAAAAAGAGAAATTGTCTTAGTTGGATAAATATCCCCGATGAATTCTTAATTGGCTACTTGAGCATGTATTTTATGTGTACCTGTGTCGCATGCATGATTTGTGAGCAGGGTATGTGTTTATTTATGGAACGGTCTGAACGCCTCGGTACATTAAATAGATGCATCTATGGTTCGGGCCGTTCGACCCTCGACAGTGCACATTTTACATTCCTGTTGGATCGGGCCGTCGCCTCGATGTGATTTGCACATGTTATTTTTCGTTTGGGAATTTTAAATGTGAAATTGCCTTCGTGGCTTGATATAAATTGATAAGATAATAAAGAATAAACCTTGGAAGCCCTTGATTAATTGTTGAAGGTGTTTACCTGTTTTCTGGCTCCACGAAGTAGAACTACTATATAAATCCATGATCTTCCCTCACATTTCTAGGATAATGATAATCGACCTCTAGTAAGTGTCGAAGTTGACCGTCTCGTCTCTACTTCTTCGACATTAGGCGGGATAATCATTGAGTACACATTGTTTACGTACTCATACTACACTTCTGTACATTTTTGTTGCACAAGTATATGTATTCCTAGCAGCCTACTGGGCGTAGCAGTGCGGATGATTCTGGGACTAGGTGAGCTGCATTATTCGAGGCGATCTGCAGCTAGTGTAGTTCCTTTCAGCATTTTTGTATTGTATTCCCTGTCCACTATATTTCGGACAGATGTTGTATTTTATTTACCTTATCAGTAGTCGCTCATCCACTTGTGACACCGGGTTCTGGGATGGTTTTCGAAAGATTTGTACTGATCATTGTTATTTAATTTGAATTGAAGTAGAGATTGATTTAATTATGGAAAATGGAAGGAAAAATTCTAGATTTTCAAAGGTATTAAAAGAGAATTTAATTGATAATTTAGTTGGCTTTCCTGACAGAGGTGTCCGGCGCCACCACGACCCTTAGTGGATTTTAGGTCGTGACAACAATTATCCAAGATAGTGTCAAGTTTATCTTTAGCGGTCAAGAAAACAATGTTTGACTTTCTAGAAATCCATTTGCTAAGTTCCATATGATTTACAAATTTTGAATTCACCAAAAGGTTACGCACGGGCTCTCGTCACCTTGTACATACATAGCCCCCGCAATTAGTGGCAAATATTCAATTATTTATTTTATGGGGACAATTCCCTCTTACAAGGTTAGAAAGGAAACTTACTTTGCTCCTAAGCTTACTTCCAATTTGAAGAGCGCACTCAAACCCTTTATTCGGAGCTGAACGATCCAAAACTAATTCAAATGGGGTAAAAACTAGTCAATACAAGCTCGAGATTTTATATTATAACTATTAAAGTAATTTTTCAACCCTAAATGCAAAGTTCCTAGAATTCATCACCGGGCCCACGTGCCCGAATTTCGGAAATTTTTTGAAAAAAGTTGTTACCCATAACCTAAGGATCAAGAATATATGATTTTTATTGTATTCCATAATAAATTTCATGGTTAAATCATTTTTTTATTAAAAAACCTAGGTTTTACTCTAATCTCATGATTTTCACTAATCTTTGTGTGTTAATCTACCCAAAAATCAAGTATTAAACTCACATGAAGTAGAAATAACTTACCTCAAAGTGCTAGGTGAAAGCCCCCTTCCAAAAACTCTAAAAAATCGCCTAAGTGTAGAAGTGAAATGAAATAAATGGCCTAAGTACCATTTTTAAAAGCTGTGCACATGCCTCTGATGTCACATTTGCGACATCTGGTTCGCAAATGCGGACTGTGCTGGGTTCGCAAATGCAAACAAAATGTCGCAAATGCGATGACTGCCTAGCTCAGGCTTCTACGCAATTGCGAAGCCTTCCTTGCAAATGCGATCATCGCAAATGCGAGCAAATCCTCGTTGCGAGACCTGCAACACATGCCTAGAAATGCCAGAAAACTGGAGTGTTTTCATTCCCAACATGCGTCCAAAACTCACCCGAGCCCTTGGGACTCCACACCGAATACTCACACAAGTCTAAAACATCATAAAAACTTGCTCATGCGATCAAATCGCCGAAATAACATCTAAAACTACGGATTTAATGGCAAAACACATGAAATCCTTAAGAACATTTGAAATTCCTATTTTTACACCAGGCGTCCGAATCACGTGAAATCAGTCCCGTTTATCACCAAATTTTACAGACATGACTTAAATATTATATTAAACAATTATCGCGATCCGGAACCAACATATGGGCTCGATACTAACATGATCAAACATTATTCAATTTCTTTAAATCCTTAGATTTTCAGTTTAATAATTTTTAATAAAAATTGATTACTTGGGCTAGGGACCTCGGAATTCGATTTCGGACATACGCTTAAGTCCCATATTTTACTACGGACCCTCCGGGACCCTCAAAACACGAGTGCGGGCCCGTTAACTAAAAATATTGACCGAAGTAAACTAAAATCACTTTTTAAGGCAAAAATTACTCCTTCCATTTCAATTTATGTGAATCCATTTGACTGGGCACGACGTTTAAGAAAAGAGAGAAGACTTTTGAACTTGTGGTGCAAAATGAGGCACATATATTTTGTGTGGCTATAAATCATTGCATAAAGGTAAATTATTTCCAAATAAGGAAAGGGTCATTCTTTTTTGCATGAACCAAAAAGGAAATAGGTTCACATAAATTGAAACGGAGAGAGTATTATATCTTTCAAAGTTTTCGCACAAAGGCTTACCGAAAATGCGCCCCGACTACGCACGTAGATTGAGGAGAAGTAGGATGAGGTTTTGAAGGCCTCGAAACCCGAATTGGGTTATAAAACACGAGATGACCCTTTGGGTCATCACATTCTCCACCTCTAAAACAATCGTTCGTCCGCGTACGGACATAGAAAAGTACCTGAGCTAGGGAAAAGATGGGGATATCTGCTTTGCATGTCCTTCTCGGACTCCTAGGTCACCTCCTCGACTAGTTGGACCCTCCACTAGACTTTAAGACAGAAATCCTCTTAGACCTCAACTGGCGATCCTGTCTATCAATAATGGAAAATGGCTCATCTTCATAACCCGAACTCTCATCTAGTTGAATAGTACTAAAGTCTAACACATGGGACAAGTCAGCGTGATACCTCCAAAGCATAGACACGTGAAAAACTGGATGACCTCCTGATAGGTTGGGAGGTAAAGCAAGCTCATAAGCAACCTCCTCACCTCGCCCCAACACCTCAAATGGGTCTATAAACCTGGGGCTCAACTTGCCTTTATTTCTGAATCTCATAATATCCTTCATCGGCGAGACTTTCCAAAGAACCTTCTCGCTGACCATGAATGATACGTCTCGCGTATTCTGATCTGCATAACTCTTCTGACTGGACTAAGCCGTGCAACGTCTTTTCTGAATCAACTTTACCTTCTCTAAGGCATCTTTCACCAAATCTATACCATACAACTTAGCCTCACCAAGATCAAACCACCCGATAGAATCTCAAATGGAGCCATCTTGATGCTGGACTAATAACTGTTGTTGTAAGCAAACTCGACCAAAGGCAAGAACTAGTCCCACTTCCCTCCGAAGTCAATCATACATGCCCTGAGCATGTCCTCCAGAATCTGAATTGTCCGCTCCGACTGCCCGTCAGTTTGCGGGTGAAATGTTATGTTGAGCTCTACCCGGGTCCCCAACTCACTCTGTACCGCGCTCCAAAAATGGGAAGTGAACTGAGGGCCTCTATTTGATATGATGGAAGCAGGCACACCGTGCAACCGAACTATTTCCCGAATGTATATCTAACCCAAACTCTCTGAAGTATAAGTAGTCACAATCGGAATAAGTGTGCTGACTTGGTCAACCTGTTGACAATGACCCAAACTGCATCAAACTTCCGCAATGTCCGCGGCAACCCAACTACGAAGTCCATAGTAATGCGCTCCCACTTACACTCAAGTATAAGCATCTACTGAAGTAGGCCACCTGGCCTCTGGTGCTCATAATTAACCTGCTGGAAATTCAAACACCTAGCTACATACTCAACTTTGTCCTTCTTCATCCGCCGCCACTAATCATACTGCCTCAAGTCACAATAAATCTTTGTAGCACCTGGACAATAGAATACCGTGAACTGTGTGCCTCCTCCAAAATCCTCTCCCTCAAGCCATCGACATTAGGAACACATAGGCAACCCAGGAGTCGCAAAACACCATCCTCGCCAACAAAAACCTCCTTGGCACTAACATGTAGCACCGTCTCTCTAAGAACTGCCAAATGCGGATCATCGAACTGTCGAGCCTTGATCTGCCCCAATAATGAAGATTGAGCAACAACACACGCACAGACTCGGCTGGGCTCTGAAATGTCCAACCTCACAAGTCTATTAGCCAAGGACTGAATGTCCAAAGCTAGTGGCCTCTCCTCCGCTGAAATGAATGCCAAGCTACCCATACTCTCCGCCTTCCTACTCAAGGCATCCACGACCACATTTGCTTTTCCCGGATGATAAAGAATGGTGATGTCATAATTCTTTAGTAACTCAAGCCATTTACGCTGCCTCAAATTGATATCCCTCTACTTAAACAAATGTTGTAAGCTGCGATGATCAGTAAACCGCACATGAACCCCATACAGATAATGCCTCCATATGTTAAGAGCATGAACAATTGTTGCTTACTTTAGGTCGTGCACAGGGTAATTCTTCTCATGAATTTTTAGCTGATATAAAGCATACGCAATAACTCTCACCTCCTGCATCAATACACATCCCAAGACGAAGCTTGAAGCATCGCAATATACCATATACATCCCTGACAACTAGGGAATTTGACGCATTTTATACTCTTTCTTGCTTATGCTTTGATCAAATATTCATACAAAATAGTCCTAAAAGGCTCACAAGTTGTGCTTGATTGCATGTTTGATCAACAAAGTAACAAAATGTCAAAGATCGGCTCAAAAGGAGTGAAACTTGCACAAGTACCAAGAACAAGGAAATCTCATGCAGAATAGGCCCAGTGCGGCCGCACACCACTTTGTACGGTCCGCACTGGGAGATTCAGAGAGCTAATTTCCAGGCTTCAAGGTAGTGCGGCCGCACACTATTTTGTGCGGTCCGCACTGAAGGCACCGCGGCTGCAGTCCATTCTCTGCGGTCCGCATTGTGAAGATTCAGAGAGATCACTTTTTAGAGTTTTGAGCCATCGCGGTCCGCGGTCAACTTTGTGCGGACCGCGCTAGAAGCCTCCGCGGCCACGGTCCATTCTGTACGGTCCGCGGAGCCCAATTTCAGAGAGATTAATTTTGAAGACCAAAGCCCAGTGCGGACTGCAGTCCATTTTGTGCGGTCCGCACTAACCCCGGAGGGGCATTTTTGTCCAAATTTTTTTGCTTAGTATAAATAGATTCTTTTTCCATTTTTAGGGCATCAGATGTTGTAATACAGTAGTTGCGCTCGTGAGAAGACTTTTCTTAGCCATTTTGGGCATTTTTACATAGTTTTAATCATTGAATCTTTGTATTTACTTTAGTAATGAATCAATATGTGTCACGACCTAGATTTTCCACCATCGGGATCGTGATGGCACCTACTCGTGGTAGCTAGGCAAGTCAACTTACTTATCGTTTCCATTAGTAAACCATTTTGTTGTCAATTTATAGCATCATTAATAGTAACAACAATAACTGCGGAAGTCTAATTTTTATAAGTCTGAATAAAAATGCGGAATACTCAACAATATCCTCTACCCAAGATTTGGTGTCACATACTCACGAACCACTAAGAATAAACTACATATAAAGGTCTGAAAGAAATATAACAGTTGTCTGTCTCGAAACAATTAGGCAACAGTATAAATGAAAAACATAAGAAGAGACGCCGGGCCTGCGGGCGCCTGCAAGGCTACCTCAGTCTCGTGATAATAAAATCCTGCTCCCGAACTACTGCTGTTGCTACTGCTCAAAATCTGGACCTGTGCAAAAATGCACAGAAGTGTAGTATCAGCATAACCGACCCCATGTGCTGGTAAGTGTCTAGCCTAACCCCGGCGAAGTAGTGACGAGGCTAGACTGGACACCATATAAACCTGTGCAGTTATAAATATACAGCGGAAATCGAATACCAAGTAATTAACAACATGGGAGGGGGAAACATGCTATGGGGAAATACAATTAGCAGTAATCCAGAGTAACAACCAAACAGCTTAAAGTCCACAATGAAACAAGAAGTCAATATTCAGACATAACCACAGATATCAACAACTGTTGCGGCGTGCAACCCGCTCCATAATTACCATTGTTGAGGCGTGCAACCCGCTCCACATATCATTGTTGTAGCGTACAACCCGACCCACATTATTTATCATTTATCATTGTTGAGGCGCGCAACCCGATCCTCAGTATCATTTGTTGCGGCGTGCAACCCGCTCCTCAATATCATTTAACAGTCTGAGTCCCCAAGCAACAGTCACAATGAAGGGATACACAGCAGACAATTACATAGCAAACATCCCGGCAGGGGAGTACAATTAACAGCTCAATCATCCCGGCAAGGGATCACAATTAATAGTTCAATCATCCCGGCAAGGGAGAATACATTAAATACTTACGTCCCGGCAAGGGAGAATACATTAAATACTTACGTCCCGGCAAGGGAATAATCAACAACGTTTCCTTTTTCCTTACTTCACTTATCTTATAATTCACTTTACTATTCTGAGCCAACGCTCCAAAGAATTTAATGATCATTTACTGTTCACACGTTATTCACAGTATATAGACATCCTCCAATAAACATGGAATTCACAGCCAGCTCATGATAATCACATTATAAGGACTCACGGTCATGCTAGACACCAATGTATAGATACTCGTCACCATGCCTATACATCGTACTCGATCACATAGCAATTAGCAACAAGACTCAACTCCTATTCCCTCAAGCTAGGGTTAGACCAAACACTTACCTCAAAGCCTTGAAATCCGCTTAATCCTCAACTATTGCTTTACCTCGTGATTCAACCTCCAATTCAGTGATATCTAGGTATAATCAATTTAATAATATCAATAAAGACTCAATGGTAACAACCCATAGCCTAGATATGAATTTCCTAGCATTATTCCAAAAATCCCGAAATTAGACACCGGGCCCACATGGTCCAAACTCGAGGCTCGGACCAAAACTCAATCACCCATAACCCCACGAGTCCAAAGATACAATTTGTTTTAAGATTCGACCCCAAATTGGGGTTGAATTACCCAAAATTCTCAAAACCCTAACTTTGCTCAAACCCCATAATTTCTACCTTAACTTCATGATTTAGGCTTAGAAACTTGCTAGTTAATGAAGGAAAAGTAAAGGAAATAAGTGAGAAATTACTTACTCAAGTGGTCATCAAGCTTGGGGGCTTTAATGGCTTCCTAGGGCTTGGGAGAGAAGAGGGATCGTGATAAGAAGTGAAAAATCCCGAGTGTACTGTTTCTGTTCTTTTAAAAAAAATCACTGGACGACATTACACTACGCGTTCGTGACAGTAGGGTCGCGTTCGCGATGAATAGAATTTGGCAAGCATCGCGTTCACGGATAAGGGATGCGAACACGAAGAGAAAATATTAGGTGCCTGGAGAATTGGCCTACGCAAACGCGTTGGCCTGTACGCGAACGCGATGGGAAATGGGCTGGAAACTACGCGAACGCGGTCCGGCCCTCGCGAACGTGAAGAAGAAAAGAGGGCTGGGCCCTCAGAGGTTCATATCTCTATGCGAATACGGACTAGTGACGCAAACGCGATGAAGGAACAAAATGAAGCATCGCGAACGCGTGAGGGGGAGTGCGAACGCGAAGAAGGATTTCACTGGGAAAAAATTGCAGAAAATCTGCTACCATTCCAAGTGTAAAAACACCCGGAACTACCTCCGAAACACTCCCCAGCCCTCGGGGCTCCAAACCAAATATGCACACTGGCTCAAAAACATCATACGAACTTGCTCGCGCGATCAAATCGCCAAAATAACATCATTTACATAGAATCAAGCCTCAAAACTCATGATTCTCCTTTCAAAATTCATAAACTTCCAACTTTAGACATTTAGGTCCGAAACACGTCAAACGACGTCCGATTTCGACCAAACTTTACAGGAAGCACTTAAACAATATATAAGGCTTGTACTGAGCGTCGGAACCAAAATACGAGCCCAATACCATAGTCTTTTAATAATTTTTTATTTTTATTTTCCTTAATAATTTCAGAAAAATAATTTAACAGAAAAATTCTTTTACTCAGGTTCTAGACCTCGGATTTCGACTCCGGGCACATGCCCGAGTCCCATATTTTTCTACGGACCTTCCGGGACCGTCCAATCTCGGGTCCGGTTCCGTTTACCAAAAATATTGACCAAAGTCAACTATAATCATATTAATATCAAATTCTTCAAATTTTTCACAGAATTCACATATTTCAACACAAAAAATTTCCGGCTACGCGCCCGAACTGCGCATGTAAATTGAGGCAATAGAAAATGAGGTTTTCAAGGCCTCGAAAGCACAAAACAGATGAGGAAAACAGGTGATGACCCTTTGGGTCGTCACAATATGTCTTTCTCTTCATCTATTTCTTTGAATTTCTTCTTCTAATATGAGTAGCTAGACCTATTAGCTAAGGTTGTGGCTCAACCCTAGTGTGAGTAATTGATTGGTGCTGTGATTTAAGGTTAGATTGACTATGGGTGTTTGTTATTTGGGTAAATTTTATGGTTTAATTTATGGATTAGTGGTTGCAAACACTAGTTTGTGCTAAGTTGACTTGGGCTCTTCTTGAGAAAGAGAGCCTAAGTCTCCAAAATTGGCTCAACAAGGAATTGAGATGGACTCAAGAGATTTGATAGTCCCAATTAAATGGTTAAAACTCGAGAGAGTAATACCCAACTTGAACCCTAGTTGCTTGGACAAATATGCATACTCAATAGGTCTTGAGAAAGTCAATTGGGCAAAATCACTCTTTCTATCGAGAGGTGTATAGTGGGTAGTATCAAGCAACAGTTATAACATATTCCTCAATCATGTCAATCGTGCCTTGGAAGCAAGTATTCGTCAATTGGCCACATAGGTGAAAGTCACTGCCCTAGTGCCTTTTAAACCATTAGATACAACTTGTAGCAATTTACTCTTATTTTAATTTAGTTGAAATTATAATTTGTAGTTTGATCATAGTAGAATATAAAGAAAAACCAAAAATGAATAGAAGTGGTATTTGGAACAAATACGCAATTCCAACCTAAATAGATACTCGACTCCAATTCTAGCTCTCTGTGGATATCGATCCCGACCCAAAATCGGGTAAAAGCTATTGCGACCCTCTCCTGCTACTTATTAGTAGTGCGGAGTTGGAAGCGATCAATCCCCAAACTGGAAGGCAACACTAGAACCGATTTTGTAGACAAAGATGTCTTGAGCTTCTGAAAGCTCGTCTCACAATCATCATACCAATAGAAATGAGCACCCTTCTAGGTAAATCTAGTCAAAGGTGTTGCAATGGATGAGAAGCCCTGCATGAAGCAGCGATAATAACCTGCTAACCCTAGGAAACTCCTGATCTCAGTCACTCAAGTAAGACGCGGCCAACTCTAAACTGCCTCAATCTTCTTGGGATCCACCTTAATACACTCTCCTGATACAACATGTCCCAAGAATGCTACTGACTCAAGCCAAAACTCACACTTGGAGAACTTAGCAAATAACTTCTGCTCTCGTAGTGTCTGAAGCACTACTCTCAAATGCTGCTCGTGCTCCCCCAGGCTACATGAGTAGATCAAGATGTCTCCAATGAAGAAAATAACAAAAGATCAATATAAGGCCTGAACACCCTGTTCATCAAGTCCATAAACGTCGCTGGGGTATTAGTCAAGCTAAAGGACATCACCAAAAACTCATAATGGCCATATCTAGTACGAAAAGCAGTCTTCGAGAGATCTGAGTCCTGAATCTTCAGTTGATGATACCCTGATCTCAAGTCGATCTTAGAGAACACCCTAGCACCTTGCAACTAGTCGAACAAATCATCATTGTGCGATAACAGATATTTGTTCTTGATGGTAACTTTCTTCAACTGATGATAATCAATGCACATCCGCATGGTTCCATCCTTCTTCTTCACAAACAATATTGTTGCACCCCAACTTGACACACTCAATCTAACAAAACCTTTTGCTAACAACTCCGCAAGATGCTCCTTCAACTCTTTTGGAGCCATACTATACGATGGGATAGATATAGGCTGGTTAGTTGGAGCCAAATCGATACAAAAATCGATATCACAATTCGGTTGCGTGCTTGGAAGGTCAGAAGGAAACACATTGGCAAATTCCCGGACTACAAGAATTGAATCAATCGTCGGAGACTCTGCGGTGGTGTCTCGAACATAGGCTAAATAAGCCAAACAACCCTTCTCGACCATGTGTCGAGCCTTCAGAAAAGAGATGACCTGATAAGATGTACTAACTGAGGAACCCTTCCACTCCAACCTCGGCAACTCCGGCATTACTAAAGTAACAGTCTTGGCATGGCAATATAAGATGGCGTGGTATGGGGATAACCAATACATGCCCAGGATGACCTTAAAGTTGGTCATATCAAGCAGCAGGAGGTCTGCTCTAGTCTCAAAACCACAGAATGTGACCACACAGGATCGGTAGGTCCGATCCACAACCACAGAATCGCCCACGGGAGTGGACACATGAACAGGAGTACCTAAGGACTCATGAGGAATATCCAGTAAATGAGAAAACAGAGATCATACATATGAATAGGTAGATCCTGGATCAAATAGCACTAAAGCATTACTACTACAAACGGAAATAATACCTGTGATAATGGCATCTGAGGCCAATGCATCTGGTCAGGCCAGAAAAGTATAGACCCTGGCTGGAGCGTCAGCTTGCTGGCCTCCACCTGACTAAGACGTAGCTTGTTAACCTCTCATTGCCTAGCCTCCACCTCTATGACGGACCCTACTAGTCTGTCCTTTGCTTTTGGAGGGCTAGACAGTCGATGCTGTAATCATGGGCTACTGACCCTGCTGCACTGCCTTGCCCGAAGTCTGGGGCAGGTCCTTTTCATGTGGTCCGGATCTCCACACTCATAAAAACATCTCAGTACAATTTACTGCTTCCCTGAAGATTGGCCCTGATGGCCTAAATACCTACTAGAGGAACCCCTGAATGGCTTGTGGGCAGTGTAAACTCTCTGGTGTAGCACTAAAGTATGAACATGAAGAACCCTGGGGACCTGAATGTACCAGAAGAACCCTGGATAACTAGCAGGCCATAAGAACTCTCTAGAATGGTGCCAAAATAGGGGCGCGCTGGAACACCTCGAGGAGGTGGTGGTGCTGAATATGGGGGTTTGTTGGGCTGACCCCTCCCAAACTGACCTCTGCCCTTAGCCAGGGCACCTTTAAACTCTCCAGAGAATCGAGCCCTCTTTTCCTGTTGCATCTTCTCTCTACCTCTCAGACGGTAGCCCACAATCCTCCAAGCAATCTTCACTACCAGCTGATAAGGAGCCCTCATCTTAACCTCTCGGGCCATGTTGGCCCTAATACC
Source organism: Nicotiana glauca (assembly GCA_026770625.1). Lineage (NCBI taxonomy): Eukaryota > Viridiplantae > Streptophyta > Magnoliopsida > Solanales > Solanaceae > Nicotiana > Nicotiana glauca. Next base: position 28,914 of record MU732273.1, read on the forward strand.
AGAATGCAACCCTGCAACAAACATCCGCACCCTCTCTGCATCAGTAGGAAGTATCATCAGTGCATGGAGGGACAACTTAGAAAACCTTGCCTCATAGTCGGTCATCGACATCTGACCCTGCTCAAGCTGCTCAAACTGATACAATAGCTCTTCACTCTTAGAGTGTAGAATATACCTATCTAGAAAAAGTTATGTGAACTGACCCCAAGTAATGGGAGGGGAACCTAATGGCCTGCCAAGAACATAAGACTTCCACCATCTACGGGCCCTGTCCTCCAACTGGAATGTAGTGAAGTCAACCCCATGAAACTCCAATACCCTCATGTTTTGCAGTCTGTCCATGCACCTATCAATAACATCTTAAGCATCATCATGACGCTCACCTCCGGAGAGGAAGGGCGTAGCCTAGTCCATCTGTCCAATAACTTTTGCGGATCACCGCAGTCGGTCTGAGCTCAGGTACTACTGCAGTAACTGGCTAAGCCCCATCCGCGGGTAGTGCACCCGGAGTCTGATATACTGTAACATCATAACCAGAAGCCTGAGCGGAAGGGGTCTGTGCTCCCCCTCCCACATGAGATGTGGCTGGTTCTACTGGAAATAAACCAGCCTGGTCATAGTATCCACTGGAAACCCGGTGCTATCATAAAGTCCACCGGGGTAGGCTCAGCTGCGGGCACCTCGCCCTACTCCTCAACGATAAGATCTACCGGTGGTGCAACTGGAGCAGCTCTGGGATGCCCTCGTCCCCTACCTCGGGTTGGTGCCCTCCCCCGGCCTCTACCTAGGCCCTTAGCAATAGGGTGAGTAGCTCCTTCCAGATCTGGAACATCTGCCACGCGCCTCCTCACCATCCGTGAAAGATTAGAAAAAGGAAATTTAGTATATCATCAACTGCACGATAGAAAATGAATGAAGAGTAGTTTCCTAACACCTTATAGCCTCTCAAAAATAAATACAGATGTTTATGTACCTGTCCGCAAGACTCTGTTAGGTTTTCCCATGAATTGTGAGACCTACGTGAACCTAGTGCTCTGATACCATATTGTCACGATCAAAATTTCATTATAACTCGTGATGGCGCCCAACACTATTGTTGGGCAAGACAACCCTAATTAACTAGTGAGTTCCCAATTATTTCATTAAACAATCCCGAAAATTTACTTAACTTAAATTTAACACAGTCAAAAATTAACAAATTCATAATAATAGGCATACAAGCCAAAAATAATAGTCTACCAATGTGTGTGTCAGGAACTAGTGTCACAAGTACGAGGGCGACTAGTAGAATATACAAAAGAATATAACTATCCTACTGCCTGAAACAAAATAGACAGTAATAACAAAAGGAGAAACTTCGGTATGCTGTTGAACGGCTCAGAAGGGGTTGCTCATCGTGAAGTCTCGGTCAAGAATCAGGAATGCGCGCCGGACTGGTAGCTAGATGCACCTACCTCAGATCCTGTACATTTAAGTACATAAGCGTAGTATGAGTACATAAACAATATATACCTAGTAAGTATCCAGTCTAACCTCAGAGAAGTAGTGACGAAGGGTCGACTTAACACATTCTATGGTCAATAATAACATAATTTAATTGCTAGGCTAAGCATGTGTGTCACGAATAAATAACAGTTAATAACATGCAGTGACAAGTTCTTTCAAAAAAAGATACTTCAGTTAACAATTTATAGTATAAGGCATTTAAAGAAGTACAGACCACATATGTACCAAGCAATATCATGCGCAAATAATGTCGAGGTCGTACGGTCCGATCCAACATAATAATAAAGTGTGCACTGTCGGAGAGTTGAACGGCGCGAATCATAGATGCATGTATTACCCCACTCGCGAATCATACATGCGACACGGTCAAATACAGTTAAACACATCAAACAGTCAATCAGTAATTTTATCAGGAAGGCAATTATCTAAGGTAGTGTCGAGTTTATCTTTAACGGTCAAGAAAACGATGTTTGACATTCTAGAAATCCATTTGCAAATTTCAATATGATTTACAAATTTTTAATTCACCATAAGGTTACAAATACATCAAGAAAAACATGTTTTTGGGTCCAAAACTGCCCGGACTTAAGCATAATAGTAGCTACGCACGGACTCTCATCACCTTGTGCGTACGTAGCCCCCGCAATTAGTGGCAAATATTCAATTATTTCTCCTATGGGATAATTCCCTCTTACAAGGTTAGAAAGAAAACTCACCTTGCTCCAAAGCTTACTTTCAATTTCAAGAACGCGCTCAAACCCTTAATTCGGAGCCAAACGATCCAAAACTATTCAAATGAGGTAAGATCTAGTCAATATAAGCTCGAGAGTTCATATTTTAACTATTAAAGTAATTTTTCAATCCTAAATGCAAAGTTCCTAAAATTCATCCCCAGGCCCACGTGCCCGTAGTCCGGAATTTTTTTTTAAGAAAGTTGTTACCCATAACCTAAGGATCAAGAATATATGATTTTTACTCCATTCCATAATAAACTGGATTTTTTTTTGTTGTTGTTGTTGTTGTTGTTGTTGTACTCCATTCCATAACAAATTTCGTGGTTAAATCTTGTTTTTATTAAAATCCTAGGTTTTACTCTAATCCCATGATTTTCACTAATCTTTGTGTTTTAATCTACCCAAAAACCAAGTATTAAACTCACATTAAGTAGAAATAACTTACCTCAAAGTGCTAGGTGAAAGTCCCCTTCCAAAAGCTCTGAAAATCGCCTAAGTGTAGAAGCGAAATGAAATAAATGGCCTAAGTCCCGTTTTTAAAATCTGTGCACAGGCCTCGGATGTCATATTTGCGATATCTGGTTCGCAATTGCGACAAAACCATCGCAAATGCAAACCTGGGCTCCCTCTGCAGGAGTCGCAAATGCGACAAAAGGGTCGCAAATGCGGACTCTGCTAGGTTCGCAAATGGGACGACTGCCCAGCTCAGGCTTCTTCGCAATTGCGAAGTCTTTGTCGCAGATGCGGTCAAATATTATTCAATTTCTTTAAATCCTTAGATTTTCAGTTTACCAATTTTTAACAAAAAATCATTACTCGGGCTACGAACCTCGAAATTCGATTCCAGGCATACGCCCAAGTCTTATATTTTACTATGGATCCTCCGGGACCGTCAAAATACGAGTCCAGGTCCGTTCACTAAAAATATTGACCGAAGTCAACTAAAATTATTTTTTAAAGCAAAAATTATTATTTGTCTCAAATTTTTCGCACAAAAACTTTTCGAAAACGCGTCCGAACTGCACACATGATGAATAGAATAAGGTTTTGAAGGCGTGAAACACGAGATGACCCCGTGTGGTCAGTAAATAATGGTCTATCATAATGGAAAAAACGAGAGTAGTCAATTTATGGTGAAATGGTAGTAGTTGCAACTTGGAGTATTATGGTAGTTAGAAAATAAAATTCATATTATATTTCTTTGAGGTCCACCACCACCTCACATTTAAAAAAAATATATAGATATATATGCAGCATCCAAAGATCAGTTGACTCTGAAAAGGAGAATGCCTTTATATCTATTTTATCCACATTAACTCTTCCATTAATTCCCCAAAAAAAAAAATCCAGCTGAAAAGGCAGAAACCAAGAAAGAAAGTTCAACTCCTTGTTGAAAGACTATTTCTTCAACAGAAACAAAACATGCTGAAATGTAACCCACTAAGTCCCTTCCCTCTCTCCCATTAATTCTAAAGTTTGAACTTTGACCTCATCTTTGAAAATATCATCACTATACGTTGTCTGTATATGATTACATTTATTTGTAGAAGTCTTTTCTGTTTCTTATATATAAATTTTGTTATGCAGATAGCTATGGAAAAGTGGTTGCTTCACATATATTGGTTGCAAGTCTTGTGGGAATCATATCTGCTTTCGCCATGCATCTTTACAAATCTTCTAAATCTAAATCCAAATCTTCCAAAGTTGATGATAATATAAATCTCCTTGCTCCTATTTTGGACAGAACTGAATCTAGTCGTGGTGGTAAACTGGAAAAGTTTTCCCATTATGTTGGTCAGTAATTTGTTCGATCTTTTCGATTAATTTATTTATTTTTTCTATTTTATGTCGTTGATTATTTGAAGCTTTTTATATTCATGTGTAGCAAGGCAAGTGGGGTTTAAAGATGAAAATGAGTGTCCTCGCTTAGGAGAGCTAGTACAAGAATATTTGAGGAGATCCAAAGGTTGTGATAATACCATATTTGAATACTTTGCTAATGAAGAAGATGCTGAATCTTTGTATGTAAAGTTGGAGAATGAATTAGAGAGATGCATTCTTGCTTATTTTGCTTTCCATTGGAGTAAAGCTTCTCTTTTCATTAGCCAGGTATGCATCTATTGATATTGTTGATTTTCATTTTCTTTTTAAATATATAGAGAAAATCAAGAAGCAAGATATTAATTACAAAAACTTTTTTTTTGATAAACCACAAGCTAACTAAAGGTCAACGTCTTTTTTGTTGAAGGTGTTAAGTGTTGATTCTGATCAGAAAAGACTCAAGGATTTGGTGCTCGCAGCTACAAGGTGATAATAAGTGAACATATTTTTATATCACATTATTATTATAGTATTTTCTTCCTGGATTTCGTATTATATTGTCTGCTTTAAATTAAAGTTAAATATAAAGCTGCTATCATATTTTTTTTTTGTTAACGTATTTTGAAATACTTTTCACTATAAACCTTATTTTATTGGAGTAGTATTATTACATTTTATTTAAACAAATTAATAATGGTGAAGAAAATGAGATACAGAAATTATACTGCTGGATTGTTGTTTCGAGCAGAAGTATTTTCTGTCAATTTTGTTAGGCCTATTGTCAATACTCTTACATGGTGGGATTTGAAATCGACGACCACCAATTCTATTTCGCCTTATTCAGCATACTGATAATATTTCATTCATTTTTACGAGTTATATTAACAGAAGGCATTATAAAAATCATACTTTTATTTTATTTTGTGTGGTCAATCTGAAAGGAGGGTTTGAGAATCCAAACAACATGCTTAAAACTTTCATGTAATCTGAAAACAAAAATTTAAGGATTTAAATAAATACAGTAGTTATTAGTACAAAATAGTATAATTTTTTGCTATTTTCTTCAAGCATGCAGAAAATACAACTAGACAAAGTTTTGGTCCCCCCCCCCCCCCCC